>OZ038433.1:48347615-48496404 GCA_964036275.1 Litoditis marina | reverse complement strand
GGAACGAAGTATATACTGCTCGACAATTTCAAAGTCACGTAAAACATGTTAAACACAGCAAAACTCAGAGACGTGCAATGACAAACTGCACGATGCTTCATCAGAAAACTTTACATTACTCTTCAATTCACTCCTAGAGTAGTTCTCCCCCACTGAGAATTTGGCACCGTGTCAAAAAACTTCTTGGTGGTTAATCGCCCTTTTAAAGCGTTCAGATTTATGACAACACGTTACTAAAAACAGTTCTTGGAGAACTCATATTTGTTCGGAAAAATGGTCATCGAAAAATCCTGGCTCCGTCCGACAATGAGTCTCAGTGCGAATGAAATAGAAGCAAACCATGAATACATCACAAGAGACCATAATTTAAATTTTACTTGATATCTTTGTTTAGCCAAAGACAATATTCGCCAGTGTGCCTATAGGATTTGTCAAACCGTTGTGGACACCGTACCATCGATTTTGTAAGGGGCGGGGTTTGGCGAGGGGCCAGCCAGTCTGCGCATCATTGATCTACTCACTCTCTCAACCGCTGGCAAATAATCAAAGACCGCTCGCCCCGCATCGCTCAAACAATCGAACTGTCTTTATGGGGCAAATGGCGACTATAACTTCCCCTGATTGAATCCTATATGAATAATGTGAATTTATTTTCCAGCAATACGTTTCTACTCGATGGTATCGCGCGCCCGAACTTCTCTTCTCAATGATAGAATACGATACTAAGTGAGTTGATGTTTCGGGCCTTGAAAAGAGAAAATAAAAGCTAGTTATTTGATGTACATTTAAGAAATATGAGGGTCCCCTCAAAAATGAATACCTCTCTCAGAGAAGTTTTTGGGACTTGTTTTAAAAATAAGTTATCATTGCCTGTAATAACCAAACACACGCACTACTTTTGGTCGTTTTCGGCTCATCTTTCGAAATTATTGGATATTCAAATCTCTGTGTTTTCATGTCCTTTTAGGTCAGAGCCTATATTGAAATGAGTTTTCCAAATAGTTGGATGCTTAAAAGAAGCACCATCGAAAAACCAGCATTCCGACGTGAAACACACGTTGTTCCCACGTGAACTAATTCCAGAGTTGATCTTTGGTCGGCCGGTTGTATTTTCGCGGAGATGATCATGAGAAGACAGCTGTTTCCCGGCAAAGACGGCGTCTCCCAAGTGAAAATGATCGTGTTCTATCTTGGAACACCGGAGAAAAGGGTGAGCGGGATCAAACTACAAACACAGCAGAAAAAACAACATCGTAACTATTTTGTAGTTTGGTCATCGAAAACTTCGTTTTTTTTGGATGAAGAGTGAAAATCAGATAAGACTAGAAAAACCGGTCAACAAGAAAGCATATACTGTTTAGATCAACTTTCTCTCGAGCGACTTTCTATTTGAACGGGAAAAGCAACACAAATTGTTCTGTCTCGCACCACTTTATAATAAGAGGACAGTGTAACATTTCACCACGGTTAAATTTGCATTTGATAATATAGTCCTCTATGAACAGTCCTACTGTTAATATGGTTCTTATGCGGTGGTAAATACAGCAAAATTACTGTATTCCAAACGTGTAATATTTTGACATCTTTTATTATGGAGATTGTTGGAGATACATTGGTCTTTAGGTAGATTCGTCGCACTGCATTGTGTTATGTACGGATTGTAGTTTGCTCCATTTGTCTATTCGTGTATGTATGTATAAAATGTATGTATGTACCCTCGTGTATAGAACTTTTCGTTCTGTATAAAGTAGAGGAGTGCTGCTCGGTTCACACATTTCAAGTCGACTTTTACGTATCGTCTAGTGAACTTTTCAACCTCCAAACTTAAAACATGGATCATCTTTAATACGTGAAATGGTAGACTTTGGCATTCCACGCAGAATACTCATAAATATTTTCTGACTATAATACCTGCTGCATCACGTTATCGCGGAGAAATGTTACACTCTTCCTCCTATTCTACGCGTAGCAGCATTAAAGCAACGAAACTTTTGTAACATGGCTATTAAGGTTTTGTTTGTTGTAATCATCAGTTAGAATTTAATCATTGCCAGCGGTTCTTCACAGTTTAAAAAAAATACCTATATCAATTTTGATCGGTTCTCTACCAGAGTGAAATTGGGAATGACAAGAGTTATCATACTTAATCTAATATCGAAAACGTAACAATATTGATGTTACGTCACATGATTATCAGATTTAGTACAGGAAAATGTTTCAGGTCTTGGATAAAATAACCTCCGATATAGTTTTCGGGTGGATCGAGAGCTGTGGTAAGAAGGATGCTCTACCATGGCAGGCAATTCTACCAAAAGCTAGTCAAGAAGCTCTAGAGGTGATAGATAGGGTGAGTAGAAGGAGAAAAAGTGGACATACTGTACGTGGCAATGAATGAGTAGAATACACTATAGAAACCAAAAATGACTTTGTGAAGGTTTTCCCCGAAAACTCGTTGAGTTTGGAATTATTGTGATGTCCGTAGAATGTAAAAGCAAAGACGTACTCTGAAGTTAAATAGCGAGTTGTTTACCAAATTGGTCACTAGTTGATATCAAATTGTGAAATCAAAGATCGGTCTGAAAACAATTATCAATCAATAACATATTATCCTGCGGTAGCAAATTTTGTAAGCGGTTTTTTTTCTGTATTACGGCTTATGCTCTAACAGCATTTCAGGAAGCATAACTGTTTTCTCTGAAAACAGTAATATCGAAGTTCAAAAAGTTAAATTTAGAAAAGAAACGCCTACAAATAATCATCTGCCGAGGGCTCTTAATTTAGCACCAAGTTTCTCATACGATAGTTTTCTAAAACTGATATTGGTTTTGTTTGTTGTTTAGTTGGGGTGCGTTATGGTCATTACCTCTTTTGAGTACACTTCTATCAATACATATTAGGAAACATTCAGTTGAGTTAGTTTACAATACCTGTGATGAACTTATTCTGCCCAATCACCTGAGCACATTCTCACCACACAGTTACCAGCCTTGCAATTTTACATTCCACGTGCTTGCGCATTGAGTATTTTCCGGAATAATAAGGTTTATTTCATGAAAAATACTAGTTATCTTGTAATAATGTAACACTAAAATCTCATCGTGATTGGATTATAACCTTGTAATAGGGGGACCGGCTTCGAAGTTTAGGGCATTCTTGCATACTCGACTCTCGCTGTTTTCAGCACTGACACGTTTCGTTTGAGTCCTGGGCTCCATGATAAATATTTTATTGTGCTCAATTGTAACTTTCTATGCTGAAGCATAGTCTTGGGGACCACAACCTGGTAGGGTTGTGAACAGATAGTTCCTGTCAAAAGGAATTTCTCTGTGAATCTTCCCACGGTGCGAGGTATTCAAAATTAGGTTCTCAAAATTAAGCTGCAACCTTGACACAATGCGAATCTTTAAATACAGGTAGTAAGATCTTCTGTCAACTGTGACGTTGACAAAGTAACTTGCTATGCATTGTTCCTGAAACATTCAATCAACTGAACTTGTATTCCTTATAAAACGTTCATGTAATTCATTTTTAGCTCACCATAGTTTCCAGCTGCTGCAAGTGGCCCCGTGGAAGCGAAGTTCGGCGGAGGAGGCCCTTGCCATGCCCTACTTCAACACCTACCATGACCCCGCCATCGAACCCACCTGTCCCTTGAGGTGAATAGATCAAAAACTGTATTTTTTTCAAAATTCCAGACTTTCTATTCCAACCTGCGTCTCCTCATTCATGCACTATTTCTCTGTTCATAGATGGCGCCGGGATACGACTGCAGGTTGAGACGAAAGGAACATAATGTTCTAGCAAACGCACTCAAATCTGTGAAAAGATAGCAATTCCTACAATCTGATGCAAAAAAAATCATGTGAAAATTTGCATGTTATAATGTGTTGCATATCAAGAATTCGCTGAATCGCTCGATGAAAAGATACCTAAATACCTCTATATTCTACCTCTCTATAACCCGGACAGCATGACAGACAGGGCTCAAAGCCGGACGGTCCAATCATGTGGTCCAACCCCAACGCTGCAGTCTTTTAAACTGCGAGTTTAATGATTAATGTGACTAAACAGTAATCTGTTCTATTGATACAATTTTCAACAATTCTTCTGCCAACTAGGACGTTGGCAAAGTAACTTCCTATACATTGCACCTGAAACATTCCATCAATACTGAACTCGTACTCCCAGTTCATAAATCTTTTTTTTTACTTCAACTGTAAAGTGAGCAAAGTAAACTCTGTTATGTTATGCTAGAACGCCAAATCTTGCACGATCGAATATTCAGCAAACTCACCTCCTATACGTATTGCCTGAAACATTCAACCAACTGAAGTCGTATTCGCAGGCAATACGTATAGGAGGTAAAAACCACATTTTGCGTTAGAAAAACAGGTAACCGTTTAGGTTACCGACCGGTTACCTACTGAGGTAACCCAAAAAAGGTTACTAAAAACCGGCGAGTTTACTAAAAACCCGGTTACATATAGCATTCACCATCATTCATCCAACTCAACTCGTTGTCTCATTTGATCAGGGTTCAGTTTGACGCCGACGCGATAGAAGAACTAGCTGCCGACCAGTTTACGAATGCTCTGGAAGAAGAGTCGAAGTACTTCGAGACGTTGAGAGGACCTTATGCAACGAGGTAAACATTGGAGTGACCTTGCTTCCGGAAAATAGCAGAGAACTGTAGCACCCATTTATGGATGTTTACAGTCAACAAAAAACCGGTACTCACCTAGTTATACTAGTTGCTGGGAAAATAAACCAACCTGTTCATGTTCTAGCTTTGTGTAGCTAGTTTGAGATTGATTTTTTGTGGTCATCAATTAATTGATAAAACCACAAAGATAGCAAGTATAGAAAGTATAGGGAAACGAAAAAGTGGTTTTATTTGCACATATATCTACTACAATCTCAAACTATATTAGTATATGTATTATTGTTACTGTGTTCTACTAACATTCAACATGCTTTGCTTTCTCTAATGTCGCTAGTGAAAGGTCTTTTTATAAATGGTAAAATTGTGTTCAGTAACTTGCAACTTACAACTTTCCATTGCTTTACTACTTCGCTTAACAGTCAAGTGCAATATTCATTAACAATATTCGTTTTATTAACAATTCAGTCAATATTTACGTGTCTTATTTGCTCAATGTGCTTTTGTTGTTTTTTTGTATTCAATATCCGGTGTATAAAAGATTTCTAACGCCTATTTTTGTTTATTTGTTTTTAATTTATCGTCAAACCATCACTAACAATGCTTGATTTATGTTTTATGTCGAAAAAGGAGAAAATTCATTTCCCTAGCTTCTACAGTGGTAATATTATTAATAACAATAACAATAATTTATCAACGCGACATTTGACAGACAATTCTACAGGCTCATGAGTAACGATAGAGGAGGTTCAAACGATCGAAGTAGGTTTTGTCAACTAAAGTGTTTCAACCATTTTATTGTTCACAACAAGCATGTAGTATGTAGTGTGATAGATATGACAAAACAAGCAAATACGTTTTTTATGTCAGCTTTACTAACACTCACAACTTCAATGACTTTCTGTTTCGACTGAATTATTCTGAGTTGCCGCTCTAAATATATTCCGAAACTTCATTATTGGGACCGAATACAGTCTATTTCTGATATGCAGACTCTCTAGTCGATGAATGGTCAAGCCGCTATCAAACTGTCATTTCTTCTTTTTATCTCTGACAAACCTTTTGGCGACCGTAGAGTCCGTTATAAACTGAGAAAATACATTTTAGAGAATCGCCTCTGTCGCCGATTCCTCATGAAAACGAGCCGAACGATCTAGAAGCACAGTCAACGTCTGCAACACCGACGCAATCTACAGATGCACTCGAACCCCGCTCAAATGTTTCAACACCCGTTTATATACCTCAAAAGGAGCATGAGGAGAACGGGCCGTCATGCTCTTATCGACTAGATTCGACCGACTCCACCCCAACTGAATCCACGTTAAACTCAGCGGAGACTATTATGCAGATGGACACCGAATCGCACAGGTGAGATATTCCACTTTAGTTGAAACACTCAACCAAACTATACAATCGACCAGTGCTCGCTAGTTGTAGTTTGTGAAGGTACCTTTGAGGTGTGAAAAGAATGATAACGAAAATGTTTGGAAACCGTATTTCTGATTCTTGACTGTTTTCATACTCAATAACTTGTACAGTTGTACAGGTGTACAGGTCAAAAGACATACTTTGCCAGAACTGTCCTCATAATCAGAATAATTTTTACCTTGTCTAGGCAGTTGAACTCTTCGCAATGATTATCTGGTTCGAAAAACACTCAAGTAATACTCTTGAACCTTTGTCCACCATTTTAGTATACTTTCAGTACTTCACCCATTTTTGCAATAGTTAATTGAAATTTCAGAAACTCCACACTCCACAGTTCCTGCTCCGAGATGCCGAGTGCGGTTGGAAGTGGAGAAAATATGGGTTCGTCACGAACAAAACAAATAACTTCATTTTGTAATAAAAGTCGAAGCTTGCGCACAGCGCTACGATTTCTATGGTACATTAAACAGGTCAATCAGCAATCAGCAAATGTTAAGTTCGTTCTCATTTATGTAAAAGCTGTGCAACATCTGAGCAGTGTTCAATTCTGCAGTGGAGTCATTTATTAGCAGATTTATCACCAGGAATGTGATTCGAGTTCTATAAACACAGTGAGTGTTTCAGATGATCTTAGTTTTTCGAAGATCTTGGCAAGTGGTCTGGATTGGCCCTTGGATCAAGCGAGCACTAGCTCCGCACCGGCAACATTCGCTACGTTAGTTGGCTAGAGCACTCAACGCTAAATTTATTTGAAAACTACAGCATAACATAACCTAAATGCAAATCTATCTGAAAGTTAACTAAAACTGTATCATACTATTGTCCATATTCTCGAAGTTCAAACATTTCGGCAGCATAAATCTCATCATGAATGCAGACAAAATTAGAGTTAATTTTATATTGTGAGAATGATTTCAAATCTGCTACATGCCTACAAGTTAATTATAACTGCTGTCCACGACATGTGTGAATAATCTATCATTGAAAACTATCAACCTCGTCTGAATGTTTCACAGCTTTAGGGGTACCCATCCGGGTAAATGGAGACATGGGAAACCGTGGGAGCGCAATGTGTCGCAGCGACAACGGGAACTGGGAAAGCACACCAAACGATTGAAACACGGAAGCAGGACCAAACTGACTGTGAGCAAACCGAAAGATATTTATCAAGCTTAAAGTTGTTCACCTTGAATCGTTTTGAGATAGTATTCTTTGACCAAAGTTGGTTTTATGTCTGTGTAGTTGTCGCCACTCTTTTCACATTCTAACTTAGTTAGTTGTATAAGAAAAACTACTTTCTCGATGTATTTGTATGTGTCAATAGTTGAATACATTGATATAAGTAATAACACACCCAGTAAACCAAAAATGCTTCAATTGTTTCATTGTTTTGATCGGTTTGTTTACAGAACGACTCGACGTCACACAACCGCAGTCATTCGCGGAAAAACAGCAGGGATAATGTTTTATTTCAAAGAAAGTTTGAAGAGGAAAGTAGAAAATCAACCGAATAAATGTTTTTTGTATCTTCTCGTGTTATATAAAGCTGTCCAGTTTCGTTGCAAAGTATGATATGAAAACAAGAAATTAAAATATTCATTAAAATAAATAATTTGCTCATAGAAGAAGCTGGCTTATTTCCAGAAAGAAAAATGATATGGAATGCATTACCTTAGAAAAAAGATGTTGAAAGATAGATCAACGATTGCCATCCAGACAATGGGTTATTTACAGCACTTGTGACCTTCGAGTGCCATACAAAAAGTTATCTCAAACGAAATGCAACTATATCGGATTTTTGGAGTTCAAGCGTTAAGTAATATACTTAGTTGTGATATTTGAATAATGGTGCGTATTCAACTGCTGCACTCATTATATTAAACGGGGACAGAAAGGAAAATTAATATGAAACAGCTTTTCAAGAAAAACCGATAAGTATAAATTTTAATTCGAACTAAAGAACCTAATTTGCATACGGTTGACACGCGTTTGCCTGTTTTGGCGCGCGCAACGTTATATTTAGGTACCCCGGGGTACCTAAACTAGCTTTCCTTTCTGCCCCCCTTTAAAGCTCCCATTGAGGAAGAAATATAGTGATTGTCAGAGTAGTTGCGTCAATATAATAAGTAAACATAGGGTGAGATAATGTACATAAGTTTACAAAGTCAGAGATATTAGGTTTTTTTGCCAAATGCCTATCAAATAGTCTCTCGAACAACAAGTTGATAAAAACAACAAGAGGCAAATGTAAGTGTTTCCATCAAAATATTTCACAAACGTTCGGCGTATAGGCAACACCCACCATTTGTCATTCTCTTTATGTGTTTTATTTCTTTCTAGCTTTTGCATTATTTTTTGTGTTATTTGTTGGGAACATGCTAGCTCAGATAAAAGGAGGTGTATAAATGATTGGGTCGAATACAAATCGCTCCAATATGAAACTAACGAAGCACTATACAATAAATTTCTATCCACTTCTGACGGAACAACAACTAATTCAGTGAATTTTCATTGCATTTTTACAGAAGTAACGATCAACGTATATAGTCAGTGCCAAACCTATAAAATTCTGTCTCTCACCGGAATCGAGCCTGTGAGCGAAAGTCTCGAAGGTCTACTCAACCAATTGATTCGTCTAGTATATGTCGCAAAGAAACCTTCTTTCTTTCTCACCACCGAAACGAATTCAACGCACCTGAGTGTGCCAACCAACCCAGCAACTCTCGTTTTTCAAAACTTCGTTCAAAAACTCAAGAGGAACAAAAGACTTTGCATTTCTATGTGTGAAACCAATGACAACGTCGCAAAAAACATACATTATTTTTGCCTTTTGGAGAATAATTTGATCTTTTACCTCATCTTCAATCACTACATCTTGAACCATGTCGAGTTGTACACATTCTTTCATCAAATAACACGCAGATGATCTTAATAATCATATTTGCTAAAATTCACTCACTTCACTGCGGTATGTTTAACCTAGGTTGGGAAGGATAACTAAATGACGTGTATGTTGTACTGGTTCTATATGGAGAATGATGAACACTCTGTAATGTTGTACTGGTTCTATATGAAGAATGATAAACACTATATTCAATAAAGAATTTGTAAAAAGTGGGGGACCAGGAAGTGTGTGAGTTCTGTTCGGTTTCACCGTTTTCTGCAAAAAGTGAACAATACGATGTTGTGAATGAGTGTGCAACAAAAAAAGAACAATACATTTGTTTGCACAACGGTTCACAACGTTCTTAGGGGAAACCACTATGCACTTTTACGTTCAAGTTATACTTTGTATATTCTGTTTCTTGTGAATCGTTGTGCAGACAAATGTATTGTTCTTTTTTGTTGCACACTCATTCACAACATCGTATTAATCACTTTTTGCAGAAAACGGTGAAACCGAACAGAACTCACACACTTCCTGGTCCCCCACTTTTTACAAATTGTTCTCTTTTTGCTAGTTGTACTAGTACAACCACTTCTAGAGTTGACTTAGAAAAACGATTTTTGAATAGTGGTGACTATAAAACATCCTGATATCTGAAAGTTCCAGGTTTTCAAGCGATGTGATCCTGAAACATTCAAAAAACAGCTTTTTTTCCGCTTCCGTAATTGAAATCTGAGTATTGTGAAAAATCTGCGTCATTACAGTAAGAAAGTATTTTCTCCATTGGCGCGAACGGGCGCCAGCCATTGGCACCAGATACAGAACATGTTACTCTAATTAGTAACAAATAACTTGGAATGAATGGCCTCAACCAATTAGCACAACTTCCGACTGTTTTTTGATTCAGAAACCCTATTTTCAATTTTGGTGCCAATTGGCGGATAAAGTACCGTTTTGGCGCAGAATGTCGAAGAAATGTTGGTACCCAAGCCGTATTCGTTAACTATGTTCATAGTTCGGACATCTGTGGAACATTTCGCTCGTTACCCTACAATCCTGGCTTTGTTCTAATTTGGCGCCACTGGGCGCCAGCGTTTGGCGCCAAATATAAAGTTACTCTAATTGGTAACAAATAACTTGGAATGAATGACCTCGACCAATTAGCACAATTTCCGACTGTTTTTTTGGTTCAGAAACCCTATTTTCAATTTTGGCGCCAATTGGCGGATAAAGTACCGTTTTGGCGCAGAATGTCGAAGAAATGTTGCTATCCAAGCCGTATTCGTTAACTATGACCATAGTTCGAACATCTGTGGAACATTTCGCTCGTTACCCTACTTGCCTGGCGTTGTTCTAATTTGGCGCCACTGGGCGCCAGCGTTTGGCGCCAAATATAAATTACTCTAATTAGTAACAAAAAACTTGGAATGAATGGCCTCGACCAATTAGCACAATTTATGACTGTTTTTTGGTTCAGAAACCCTATTTTCAATTTTGGCGCCAATTGGCGGATGAAGTACCGTTTTGGCGCAGAATGTCGAAGAAATGTTGGTATCCAAGCTGTATTCGTTAACTATGTTCATAGTTCGGACATCTGTGAAACATTTCGCTCGTTACCTTACCTGCCCGACGTTGTTCTAATTTGGCGCCACTGGGCGCCAGCGTTTGGCGCCAAATATAAACCATGACACCAAATTTTCAGAGAAGGCTGGGATTCACTAATCTAACCTCTGTGCAAAATTTCGGAGCATTTCATCCATGGGAACACATATTTTCCTGCTACTGGCGCCTATTGGCGCCCGCGCCAAGCGCCAAACGAAACGTGACATCACCAAACTTCTTGGGCCGCGCTAACTTTGGGGTGTACACATGTGTGCCAAATTTCAGCCGAATTGGTCCAGTAGTTAAAAAAATAATTTTCTATGCGGACATTGGACGAGGGACAAGGGACGAGGGACGAGGGACAACGGAAATTTTCATAACGACACGACAGCATAACTTTTTTCAACCTCTACCGATTTTCCTAATTTTTTCACACAACATGCATTCAATAGATATCTAGCTCTCTCTTTTTTTAAATTTCGAAAAATGTTTTATTTGAAGACTTTTGTGGTTTGAAAGCCAAAAATGGGTGCGCAATGGCCAAACCAAACACCTAACTCACTGCAGCGCTTCGCGCTGCGCGCGATAACTATTATCTTCTACACAAAATTCGCGAAAGGCACAATTGCACAGTGTAGTCCGTTTCATACGCACTGAGACCTGTTGGCAGTGTGCCAATATTTTGGATGGTCATTTCTCAATGCAAACATAAGTATTCTAAAAACTTCTTTCTTGCGTGTTCTTATGAGGCATAACAACATCTAACAGAGATTGACAGTTTTTCGTAAAACTCCAAGGTGGTGAAAAAATATTCATATTCATTGGCTTGCTGCCAAATCTCAGTGGGAATGACCGGAACTATACTATCAGCATAGGTTAGCAGCATTGCAACAAAGACAAAATACCGCAGGAAGGAATTAAAGTGATACAAAGATAATTTTCACGAAGTTCGAAGAGTGTAAACGATTATTGAAGACTGCCAAGCATCTCAATTTCACTCCACTCTTTGTTTATCAACTGAGAAATGGGTGAACATAAATACCTATCTCGATTGTTCTCATTTCACTGTTTTGTACTCTTCCAGACTTTCCTTCAGGTCGTTTTATACTTTGATGTATCTGTTTTCTCACATTTGTCTGCAGTTAGTGTTACATCAGTAGGCCGTAATGCAGTTTTGTAATTCACCGTTGAAACTGTGCTTCCTAAGTAGATAACTTAGTTTTCTAGCACTTGCTTGACTTTAAGGTATTTGGTTGACTCTAATGTTAGTCAATCGCACAGCCACGTGAAAGATGTGAAACACAGCAGATCCGAGAAACGTGCAATAAAATAGTGCACGACGCCTCATTTGAATCGTAATTTTACGTGAGTAGTAATTCGACTTCTAATATACAAAATTTTGCCTGCGCCTAACAACATAATATATTCTGTCTACGAATAACATAACGTTTTGTTCAATAGAAAATGGTAGAGAAAGCGTTCGTGAATACGATTCACAATGAATGGGGTGTTAGAATAACATCTAGCAAAACAGGTAATTCTTTCAAGAACCTTGAAAGAGTTTATAAAACACACATGAATTATGTGGGAAGATATTGCCTATTCAGGCTACTTGTAGAAAGCTATTGGGCAAAACACGTTTTTCGTTCCCAATGTGCGATTCAGAACCTACCATTCAGTTCAATTAACATGCTGTTTGTTTTCCAAGGAGAACGTGTAACCTCGAGGTATTGGATAGTTACTCATTACAACTAGGAGAAATTTTTTGAGAAGTGTTAAAAAGTAAAAAGGGAAATATTATTCTTGCGGCTTGGAAGTTTGTGAAGTCTACCATCTTTTCAATCACCAGCATTGATGAACTATCTTTGTAACAGTTGTGCATGAAAAAAGCAGTCTGATTCCTTTCATACTTTGCAATATTTTGAACTTTTTCTAAGTATAAGATATGTGATTCCATTCTTATCTCCAGTAGTATTAATAAACGGTGTTTGTAACATTGGGCCGCAGTTCGCACCTGGGTGTCATTTTTCCTCTGACACTTGTCAATCTTCACCGCTGGACTCTAAACTTGCCAATTTTCCCATCATCACCAACATTTATCGATTACTCGAATCTATTTCTCTAAGAGAAAAATGCATTTGAGTTCATTGAATTACAACTCTAACTCAAACACGTTTCTCACGTTAGATAAGGATCCATATCACGAGAGCAGTGCGTAACGAAAAACCCAATTATAACAAGTCACGTGTCTCAAAACCGATATTACAAACACTATAGTGGATGGCAAATTTATAAATTCCGGTCTCTTGCCGGAATCGAACTTGCGAGCATAATATTCTTAGCAGGCCGTTAACCACTACGCTATTCGAGCACATAACGGGTAAGCTTCGGGATCGAAGCATGTGTGCGTACACAGTGAAAAGTGAGATATACAGTACCGTCCGGCTTTTTCGTTGGCAACAACTATATAGGACATTTGTGCTTGTGTGTCTTATTTGGTGCTCGTTAATACGAGTCAGTTAACTCATCGAGAGTTGCCACTGACCATGAGTTCCACTCATCGCTTTCCTGGATCAGAGAATGAGTGGTGTACTACATATATATATATATATATATATATATATATATATAATCTAATGTATTTACGAGTTAGATAACACTATTTTCCTCTAATAGACTTCCATGTGTTAGGGGTGAGCTTTGTAGGCAGGCCAAAACATTTGAGTGAACAATACCGGGGCGGAAGCGAGTTATATGGAAAATAGATGTAAACAGGGAAAACAACCCGCAAAGCCGTAATGTTCGGAGAGAGACCGACAACTACCCACAAACTCAGTTTATGTAACTACACAAACTTTATTTTCTGCGTTGGAACATTAATTTGAAGTAGCATCTTTAATAGTTGGAATACAATTAATGATATTGATAGTTTAACTGTATAATGGCCAAAAACAGTTACTCACACGTTTAATAATAATATTTATTCCACTAAGTAATAGCACATAATAATAATCTTCCGTGAAATAGGAATAAACTGAAAACCCCAAAGGGATGGAAGCATAACTCTTCCATCTTCAGGTCATGGGGAGCTTTTTAGCATTTCAGTTGACTCGCATCTAAACTATTGTAGTGAAAATGGAACATGTTGGAATAGGACGGCAATATCAATAACATCCAAATACGTCTTAAATTGCTCAACACTTTTCAATTGTCCAATATCCTTACTTATTGAATTCCACATTTTTAACACTCTCGGAAAGAACCAATTAGTATCACTGATTTTATCGCATAAAATGAGACGATGCCTATCCCTCGGAAGGTTACTGTTTTTCCATGGAACGATGGGAAGCTGGGATAGGCCCGTCCTTATTTTGTAAGCCTGTAACAAGTCAAATGTAGCACGTCTGAAATAGAATGGTCGTTCGTTCAAAATGCTCAATCTATCCGTGTAAGACTCATAAGAGACTCTACATTTCTGAAAAGCGGTAGCCGTGAATCTCCTTAATGGTCCTTCTAAAACAAGACATGAGCGTGAATTAAGAGAAGGACAGTATATTTCGCTACAATATAGAAGTACCGGTGAAACATAAGTATTGAATAATGCCATATACTCTTCCGGAGTACCGAACGAAAATGACCGAAGTATTTTTGCTGAAATCGCTGAAGCTTTGGCAATCTGCTGATTTATGTGACACTCAAAATTTAGTTTTTCGTCAATCATTACTCCAAGATCTCTTATGACCTCTCGTGGTTCAATGAGATTTCCATTGATGTAATATTTCTTTCTGGTGTTTTTTGCACCGAGATGAAGAACATTGATTTTATTCTGCGCTAAAGGAAGGCGCCAGTGCACAGACCACTCATAGACTAGATCAATTGTATCTTGTACAACTTCTGGATTGGAATCATAAATTTTAAGATCATCAGCGAAAAAACAATGTTGTACTTGGTGACTATTGAGAAGTAATGATAGGTCATTGATGAAAATGAGAAATAAAAGAGGACCTGTAACAGTTCCTTGAAGTACTCCTGAGGTAACATCAAACGATCGTTCAGATAATGCATTGTTTGTTCTCACGAAAGATTTTCGATTAGTCAGAAAAGTTTTGAACCACCGAATCATTTGACAATCCAGACCGAATGATTCCAGTTTGTATAGTAGTTTTGCATGAGAGACTTTATCAAAAGCTTTTCTAAAATCGAAGTATACAACATCTATAGACTTATTTGTATGAATTTTCTTTTTCCATGAATCAATAGAACTCAAAAGCGCTAGATTGCATGACCTTTTCTCAATGAATCCGAATTGGTTTTTTGAAAATCGATCGCTGAATTTGGTTCTGATGTGGTAGGCTATCATTTTTTCCATAACTCTGCATACTGCTGACGTGATAGAGATAGGTCTGTAATTGTCGGGCGAACATTTCAATCCCTTCTTGTAAACGGGTGTTATGAAAGAAGTTTTCCATTGTTTTGGTAAGAACGCTGTGTCATATGATTCTTGGAACAGAAGTGAAAGTGGATGGGCTAACGAAAGAGCGCATTTTTTCAAGAGTAGTTGGTTGAGAAAATCGGCGGAGAATGTAGTTTTTGATGGCTGTTCTATGAGGTATTTGTATACCATGTGCGGTTCAAAAGGCACCTCGAATTTCCGAGTGTTCATCTTGGGCAATTCAAACTTATCAAAGTCAACGACCGTGTCAGCATCTAATTCGTAAACAGAGGAAAATTGCTCGGCAAAAAGGTTTGATTTCTCCGGGTCGGAGAAAGCTATTTTGCCGTTTTGTGAGCGTAGAGGAGGAATATCTTCTCTGGGTTTGATGTACCTACGAAGATGCTGGAAAAACTGTTTTTTGTTACCGGACTCCAGAACTTTTTTCTCATTTTTCATTCTGAACGCAGTTAGCTTTTTACGCAGTAGTTTCACTAATGTCCTATACCGTAGTTTGCTCTGCTCGGAGGTGTGCCATGTTTTGTAGGCATCACGTTTCTCAGCTAACAATTTGCGAATATAAGGTGGGAAATTGGCCTTTGGCCTTCTAGAAAAGTATGGGGTATTATCCCGAACAATTTCTTCGGTGATTTTACAGAAATGATCATACTTCTGCTGTAGCGTGGAGAAATGACTGAACTGTCTATGCCAATTAAAACTCCCTATGAATTGATTCACTCTTTCGAAATTTGTCTTGGAGAAATCGAGTCTTTTCGCAATCTGATGTGTATTGTTATGATACGTCATTCCGTCATGCGACAGCTGGAGCGAAAAATCTATCGATGAATGGTCACTATTGAGTAAAGGGGGAGATGAGTCACAGCGAGCTATCAAATCATCACGTTGAGTCATAACTACGTCAAGTGTATTGGCTGTTCCCTTGTGAGATACGTGAGTGGGAAAGTTCACGAGTTGTCTCAGGCTATTTTGAACGCAGAAATTCAGAAAGTTTCGTTGAGGAAGATCAGATGGAGAACTCAGCGATTTCCAGTTAATTTTAGGACAGTTGAGGTCACCAAGCACAATATTGTTCTCGTTATGAAGCAAATAAGATTCAATGTGGCTACACAGAAATTTTGTTTGAATGGTGTTGGTGTCAGGAGGACGATAAACTAGAAAAAATCGAAAATGCTCGGAGTGTGCATATAAGTCGAAACAGAGAATTTCACAGAGATGCTTTGAGTAATGAGTGTGCATGGAAATATCCTTTTCAATTATTTTCAAATGGGGCCTATAGAACAGCAGAACGCCACCACCGCAACGTTTGTTCTGGTTAACAATTCGGTCAAAACGTAGGCAATTGTATTTTTCAGAATTGGTCAAAGAGTTTGGCATTTTTGAATACTGTAGGAATGTCTCAGTTAGAAAAACCAAATCAAAATTCAAACTATTACAGTGTTCAGTTACAAGTTTCACACGACTTTCACATGCAATTGATCTAATATTGGTGAGAAAACAATTAAGAGAAAGTTTAAGACTAGAGATAGGATTAGAAGAGAAGGTGGGTAGCTCCCCATGCAAAACCTACGCCTTCCTTGGTGTGTTGAGTGGTCGAGGAGTTGAGAGTTCAGCTATGTCCAGATCTTTCACATAATACTTCATCTGACCGACCTGGCAGTTTGCGTTGTAACATTCTTTGCGCAGGGAATATAATAGGTTGAGTTCTGGTACGGTCATGTCACGACGGCATGTTGGAAGACGAGGTTGATCAGGAAGAGCAGGAAGGTTCTTGCGGAAGTTGAATATAAAGTTATTCCGATCTTTGGTGGAATCGAAATGAACTTTTATGACGCGGGGGTTTTTCGGATTCTTAGATGGTTGGCGCCAGAACGAGGTAGGTTTTGCTAGACCACCTTTATCACAGATAGCGTTGATGAATGTTCCGTCCGAAGGTAAAACCTCGTGAGTGTCGTTGTTGCGAACCACAGAATCTGGCAACTTTTCGATGACCGCATTGAAGCTCTTCTCCGTAGCCTTCGCCGCTTCACGTACTAGGAAACTGGAGTACGCTAGGGTGGGAATAGACGGGTCACTTCTGGAAGCTCCTTGCAGATTAGTCGACATCTTATCGAAAAACCATTTGGGAGTTCCGAGGACTTGAGCAGAATTGGCGAGGGACAGGTCGTGTTTGATAGATTTGATATCCTGAGCAAGAGTGGTGTAGTTTTCTTGCATTTTTGTGAGAAATTCCTCAGTAACAGTAGCTTTTACCGACGTTGGTGAGTCGGGGTTCGAGCGCTTAGTCATCTTAAAGAGCGGAATGTTGTTGCTGCCACTCGGCGCGAGAAACGATCGCGTTCGTTTATATTTTCTATCATAAAGCTGGTTTTCAGGTCCGTAATTACTATGAAAACTTTAAACTAGCATCCTCAGGAGTTTTTAACATTTCAATGTTGAGTTTTTATAATAATGTTTCTAACTTCCGTTGAATGCTTGTTCTGTGTAGTTTTTACGAATAGTGCAAGTTCGAAATTCCCCACATAAGAAGGAGAAGTTTCTGTGATCTTTGAACATGTCTTTTTTCTATCTCTCTTTTCACCCCTTTGTTAAACCTCAATCATCCGCTGTTTTTCCACCTCTTGTTCAACCTCTGAGCTGTCAAAGGGAGTCTGATGAAGGTGCATTGCTTTCTCTTTTTCAATTTCATTCCTTTTTTTCTCATCCTTCTCGTATCTTTCAAGTTTACTCGTTTTCTCCATCACTTTCCTCTCCTCTCCACTCCTCTTTTCTCTTGTATCCTTTCTCCCTTTCTCTCTCTGTTTCTCTTTCTCTCTCATATCCGCTCCTCTTGCTCGGGTATACATTCTCTCGCACCTCGCTCAATCTCTATTTCTCCGCATGTCACATTCTCTATATCTTGCTCATCTCCTTATTTGTCCCTCTCATTTTAACAAGCTATCTCTCTCTCTCTCTCTCTCTCTCTCTCTCTCTCTCTCTCTCTGTCTCTCTCTCTCTCTCTCTCTCTCTCTCCCTTTCTCCTCCCCTCTCTCTCTCTCACCCATCCTAATTCCTACCAGGATGCCAAGTCAATCAAAATTCAATTGCGAGACCTTGTTTTGAAGGAAAACATCATGTCAAATGGCGTTTCGCTTCTTGTTCCCCTCTCTATACTTCTGGGATACGTTTATAAAGTTTTTCCTAAGTTTTAGGATTAAAACAGATAACATACCTATCGACTTACGTCGTTTACGACAACTCAAACTATACACGATATGAGTTGTATACTAGAAGTAAATTGAATAGTCACGTGAAGTTGGCATTCTAATAAGGAACTTTGTCATTGCACGTTTTCGAGTTCTGCTGTGTTTGACATGTTTCACGTGACTCATTGACTAACATTAGTGCTCTAGTTATCACACTGTAGACATATGGCATAAGGGTGTTGTTTAAAACGAAAAAAACCTCAAAATGAGAGAAAATTCAGCTGGAGAGCAGCAAGAAATACATCAATTAGTTTAAAGACACCTATTGAATTCTCTATTAAGTGCAAAGAGGAAGAGCACTATTTTGAAGTGTTTGCGATTAGTTGAAGAACCACTTCGTTCCAATGGTCCTTTGTCATCAAAATGCTATGCCCTCATAGAATTCGGAATAATAACTTACAATTGATAGTAGAATTGACTTGTTATTGAATTGTTCAACATTTTGACAAGTAATGATCAAATTGACTTTGTAGTAAATAACTATTCTCTAACTGTTTTACGATTCTGAAGCTCATAGGATTTTCGTTTGTTATTTTAGCAATTCCAGTCTGTTTCACCGAAAACAAAAAGTTCTAAATTCTGCTGTGTTTAACATGTTTCACGTTACTGTGTAATTGACTAACAGTATAATAATCATTATAATGTTTTACTTTTAGTCGTAATGTGGTACCGACGGTGTAATAATTACCACTAGATAGCTGTCATTCTACGTTGATGTATGACTTCTCTTCCAAAACCGCACCTCAGAGTTTCGCCTGAAAGCAGACACATTTTTCGGAGAATGAGCAGCGAAAGTATACTTAATCACCAAAAACGCAATAGTGATTTGTTCATGTTTATTTATCATCAGAGAACTAAGATCCTATGATTATTTGTATTCGTTTTCGGATCCCTATTATATTCCTACTGAAACATTCAACCACTACATCAATATACCGCCTAAAGACTGTGTTCAGCTCTTGTTCTCTCTCTTTTCTCATTTTTATCTTCTCTCTATCCCTCTCTCCCTCTCTCACTTCCACACCTTTTTCTCTCCTTCCCTCCCCTATTCTTCCCCCTCCTCTACTTATGCATACAATGGTTGGGTTTCGTCTGTCAGTTAGTTTCCTGTCATTATTTCCCAGCCCATAAACCTCTCAAATGATATCACATGTTTTGAAGTTGCCGTCCAAAGGTATTTTAAGTTTCCAGCTTTTTTTGAAGTTCATACCTATTTATTCATAATAGATTATACTTTATTATACTGAAACTTTTGATAAAAGAAAACCATTTCGAGGGTTAAATCACATACTCGGAGAATTAAACGACCCGGCCGCGACCAACTGCGGCAGCCAGTAGGTCGCGGCCGGCTCATTTTATTAAAAAACAACGCCTCAACCAGCGCATGCGTTGTTTACACGCGTGCATAGTATCAAACGGAACGGATTAACCATTTCGAAAATTTTGTGCGGTTTTACATAATTATTATTCTTTTGTGTTTTTTGTTGTGTTTTCTTATAATTGGTGGTATATATTCGCTCCACTGGTTGTCCTGGCTGTTATTTATTAGGGCGCTACATGTGTGCTGCCTGTTTGCTCGGTTGAGAACGATTCGAACAACTTTTTACAAAAAAATCGAAATTAATTCAATAATATGTAAGTATGTATAGTGTAACTTAATATTTTGTCACTCTTAAATGACCTATTTAGTATTTTCCGATTCTATTTTCATTCAGAAGTATCTTACTCTGTAGTTTTTTTAGATAGCGATACGGCCGCAGAGTGGTTTATTTGGAATTCAGTGAGCTTGTTATATCAATGGAACTGCATTTCCAACAAGGATGATTTCATTATGGAAGGTACGTTTGTGAATTTCAAACGCTAACTGATTTTTCTGTTAGATGGTTCCGCGACAACTCGCCCCCCTTCATGCGACAATCGTCCCCAATATTTCATCACAAAAGTAGCTAAAAACTAGGTTTCAAAGCAAACTAAATGTTGTAAAGTTTCCTGCCTATTATTGAGTGCAAATTAACTATAAATACACTCAAAAAATTAATTTAGTCGTCACGTATTTGAGAGAAAGCAAGACGTTTATGAAAATATTGATAATTATAGCTAAATGTAATATCTCCTTCTTATTTTTAATTGTTCCCTATCTCTGAGGTTGTATACAGTCTTTAGTATAAAACGTAACCTAGTTAATACGTTAGTTTTTAAGTTTCAACCTAATTTGAGCTCTTTTTGACTTTTTGAGGTGGGGACGAGTTGTCGCACGCAACGCGGGGACGAGTTCTCCGTAAATGAGTGCTGGTTCAATCGTTCAATTGTTTGATGAGTTATCCCCCCCCCCCTCATGAAAAAAGGGAGAAGATCTTGCTAAGTTGGGGAAACTCAAAACTGCAGCAGCATTGAAAAAGTTAAGGGTCCCCCATCCCCCTAGCCGGGGCATCCCACCTATGAACCAAAAGTGAGTTCAAGTATGTTGTATGAGGGAGACGTATGACACTGACATAGTTTATAGTAGCATATCACCAGTTTTTATGTTCTAATTATTATATTGTTTATTGATAAAGCTAGCAGGACCTATATGTTTATGTTATATTGTACTTTGTACAAGCTCGCAGTTTTGTTACGGAACCTTTTTAGATGTGTCGTCACATGCGTTCGTCGAACATCGTGTTAATACCGCTCATCTCTTAGGATTTCGGATGGTGTCTCTTTATCATAATAGAGGTAAGCGTTTCATGTCAAAATCTAACGATTCCGACCATTTTCTAGATGAAAAAACTTTTTTGATTGAAATGTCGGAAATAATCTAGTTTTACCTCAACTTATGACATGTTTCTCAATTTCACCAAGAGTTCCGTTCGCATTTCCGTTCGCAAGGATCTTTGGCTTTTGGGCCTTTAGCTAACAAAGTCCGGTCTGTAGATCTAGGTTAGATCTGTTAGGTTAGGTTCGGTAGGTTAGGTCGGTTAGGTTCTAGTTCGTCGCTAGATGTTGAGCCAGGCCATCCCACTATCTCTATTATTGACAACAATGTGTTGGAGAACCGGGTCCTTCCCGATCCGAATCCGAATCGCGAACCAGTCACTGGAGAACCGAACCGAACCAACCGAACAGCCGTTTGGAACAGGCCGGTTCTCCAGTGAATGCTTCGAACCAAACGGGGATAGACTCATTTTACCTTGTCTACGGCTTGCTCGTTTAATTTATAATTCATGTCGGTTCGGTTCGAAGCATTCACTGGAGAACCTGTCGGTTCAAAAGGTGGTTCGGTCGGTTCGGTTCTCCAGTGACCGGTTCGCGGTATGGTTCGGGAAGGACCCGGTTCTCCAGTGAATTCGCCCAAAGGGTCTCTGATAGTGCCTACCGTATGTCTTTGTACAATCAGAATCAAATAAGAAGTAGAGTACAATAGTTTTGTTTTATCTATAGTCGAATAAGACAATCACATGATAGAGGAAGAGAGAGAGGCAGAGAGAAGATAGATGAGGGATCAGAGGTCCGAAGAGCGAAGGATAGGCTCTAAGAGAATGTGGGCGGATCAACATAAGATGATGAACAATCAGATAACATTGAAGAGAGAGAGAGAACGAATGTGAGAGCACAGAGTTAATATTAGAGGTTGTGTATGGTTACGGTCGATCCTACTTAATTCTTGTTTGTTGGGTGTAGTATCTGATCGGGTCTACTGCTGCTGGTAACCTTCCCCCTTGGTTATCTCTCTTAATTGATGGTCACCAGCCGCCGCACTATGGTTACGGTTGCCAGCAGCCGCATTTGCTCACTCTTTGGTCACCATCGACCAGTTGTCGCACCGCGCTATGTTTATAGAGCACGTGAGTTAACAAGCAAGTAACAAATAAATGCAGTGGTGTTTTCGTACTAGTTGTCACTCACTCATATGATATGTTCTTGCAACCCATTTAAACTATTCGCCGGACACTCCAGGTAATCCTTAAAGCTGTGCCTTGCGTATTTTTGGGCACTATTTTGATGAGGTGTGCACGAAGGTTGCCGAAATGTGTGTATACTTCAATGAATTAAGTCAAAAGTGGAAAAATTCATAGGTATATTGAATTGAGGAGACAAAATGTTCAATGTACACGCGAGACCACATAATCGTCCTTCTTCAACACCCTCCTTTTTTAGGACCAGTGTTCGTACAACAGAAAGAGGGGCTCGGCCGTTCGGCTTCTCGGAGCTCACATACTGACACTGAACTGGTATTGTACCTTGTGAGGTGATGAGCCCAGCTTCAATTGCTCAGCTTTGGATTTCTCCACAATGTTTTTTTGTGAGTTTCATATTCAAATGTTGACAAAAAGTCTTTTTTCTGATAGCCCAATCATACACTCAATTAGCTTCAAAATCGCGAGTTTGAACTGTCAACTAGCGTAATATTAGTACTGCTAAATAGACTGATTCACTGATTTATGAGCACACACCAGTAAGGTAAAAAGTAAGGCATTTTTTGATTCAGAGACGTGTTAATATTTTAATATCTATCTAAGATGGCCAATTTTCTATAATATTTTCTATAATATAAGAGGAGCCTGTTTTTCGAATCTTTGCGGCTGTTCGGACAAAACTTAGGTGCAATGCAAAGATGCGATAACTCAATTAGCTGAGAGGGGTCCTTAACTTTCATTTAATCTGGCCTGAAGTATTTTCATAGTGTTTTCGCAAGCTAATCGAGTGATTGATTGGCTTACACTATTTCTGTCTCATCCATTCCTGTGTTTCTCTTTCCAGTTTGTGTATTTGATCTCTTTCCAGTTAGGTATAAATAATGACGCTGATGCATGTTTATTCGTTTTTGTTCTCAATTGTGTTTAGTTCAACTTTACTGAGTTTTTCTATTCTTCTGTCGATTTGAAATTCGACCATTGATTGTTTCAACGTGTTAATAGTTTTCAAATAAATATATATTCATGAAATGTTATTGTTTTTAAGTTTGTTCGTACTAAATTGGTTTCAATAGAAGAGTAATATTGCAAATTATGTACTGGGAGAGGAAACTCGGCTTTCCGACCAGGTCGGGCCGACTCACGACCCGCGAGCGTTCGAAGTCGCGGCCGGGTCGCGAGTCGGCCCCACCTGGTCGTTTCGGGGTCGCGGCCGGCGCCCAAAATTGTCATTGAACGCTTACTCAATTATTCCATTCAACGCGAAAGCATTGTAGAAACCAGTGATGAAGCCTTTCAAACTACTCGTGCAGCATTTGAGCGCGGTAAGCACAGAATCGTGTTGAATCCATTCCCTAGTTGCGAATTCGTCGTCTCCAGTCTTCACCGGAAAAGCTTGCTTAAAATACTGTAAATCTTATCCAAAATAAGAGATTTATCATTTTTATTCACACGAAATGAACACATTCAGACGTGAGACTTGAAATTTACTGAATGGCTCAATCCTATCCTATTTTACGTGTCTTCTTGAGCATTTTTCACATTATTAACGTCGTTTATCGTTATTTTCCATACTTTAACTTTGAAGTGTTTTTATTATAATTCATCTCAGATATTCTCTGCGTCAGTTTTTGTCCAGATTCATAGGTGGACAAAGACAACTGACCAGTGACCCGCAAAATTTGGTAGAATTTTAGCGAATTCCACCAACTTGGGAAATTATTGAAGATAAAGTGGTTCAAAGTTCTGGTTTACCCAGAAAGTTCTACTTGCACATTAATTTCATTCATTCATTAGTATACATTGTTTTTTCTGTATTTGATGTCTTCTTCGAAGCTATATATTGTGTATTGTCTAATTATTACCCAATCGCGTGTCTGAATATCATTCTATTCTCAGTCATCCACAAACCCTGAATTATTTCCCTTAGTCTTCTTCAATTTAAAACAATACTAGACACAAATATTTTACTATTCCCGTTTTTACGGTAGTAATATATCAAACTATCCATGTTTCGAAATTCACTTGTCGGTGAAAAACGTACCTATTTTGAAGAAAACTACACTTCCAAGAATACTACTATCGACCACATTCTGTTTTGCGTTTTTCTTTGCCCCTACCTCTTCTCCTCTCCTTTTACCTCCTCTTTCTTTCTTCTCTCTCTCTCTCTCTCTCTCTCTCTCTCTCTCTCTCTCTCTCTCTCTCCTTCGTTCTCTCTTCCCTCAGTACCTAACCGAACCCGTTTTTTGACCGAGTATACCATGCTTTTGACTAGACGCAGGCCGGGTCTGCCAAATGGGATTCTTATGCATACGGCCTCTGTGTATAATTGGGTTGATCAACGTTGAGAAACTGCATCTCTCGAATGATTCATCCAACCATAATCCACTATCCATCATTTTCGCCGTCGAATGAGTATGTTTAGTGAAGTCATGAGCAACTCTAATAGTTAATGAATAAATTACCCCACTGAGTGTATAATTTACTACACATTTGAATTTTTTTAGAATACATGAAAAAAACTTCCTCAACATCATAGCACATGCATATAAGACGCTGCAATCTAAATGGTTTCAAAAATCTGAGAATCTCATTGATTTCTTTGAATTTATGAGATGAGGTTTTCGATCGTCGAAGAATTATGATTTTTCTCAAATATTTCTGATTCAACATAGCGTCGGGCCCACTTATTTGAGGTTTCTATTAAAAATAAAAGTCTAAATTCATCGAGTCACTTTTCTTCGAACTGGAAAAATCTATGTCACAAAATATTGTAGTTTGAGCATATATCACGAAAAAGTTTGTCAGGATTATTCGAGGGTCCAAAAACTGTGTCAGAAATAATCAAGGCTCAAAAAATTGTGTCAGAATTATTCGAGGCTCGATTTTTTCTGACACAATTTTTCGAGCCTCGAATATTTGTGTCAGAATTATTAGCACTTCAATTATTTGTGGTACGTTCATATCGCTGGTTCGTTTTAAGAATTAGTCTTTTATCCAACAGCTCGCGCGATCGTATTGTTTTCCGCGCCACGATCTTGGCTGGTTCGTATCTAGTACGGGTTCCAAAATTACGCGTCTGTCTCGGCGACTGTTTCTCTGGTGTCTCTTCTCTCTCGTCTGCCGCCCATTGATTACGAACCCGTAGACGAGAGAGCAGAGACGGCAGAGAAACAGTCGCCGAGACAGACGCGCAAATATGGAACCCGTACTAGATACGTACCAGCCAAGATGGCGCGGAAAACAATACGACCGCGCGAGCTGAGACCTAATTTCCAACAGGAACCAGCGATATGAACGTACCATAAATAATTGAAGTGCGAATAATTCTGACACAAATTTTCGAGACTCGAAAAATTGTGTCCGAAAAAATCGAACCTCGAATTATTCTGACAGAATTTTTCGAACCTTGATTATTCCTGACACAGTTTTACGAACTTCCAAAAGTTGTGGGTAACTACTTTGCGTTGCAAAAAGCTGTGTCAAAATATTTTAAACCGAGAATAGTTGTGTCAGATTATTCAGAGCTTTTCGATTGTTTGTTAATTTTATCGGATGTCCAAACGAGAGTGACACATGAATTTGAAAAATCGGTACTTTTCGAAAAAAGTTCTGACAAGTCATGTGAAGCACAATAATTCACAGTTCTCTATGAATTGTTCGGAAACCTGAAACCATTTAGATTGAAGCGTCTTATATAATCAAGAACCATAAACCAGAGTAGAACAGTAATTTAAACCCAAGCATACTAGAAGTAAATTGAATAGACTCGTAAAATTAGGTTAGCATTCTAATGAAGAATCATGCACTTTGTCATTGCACGTTTCTGAGTTCTGCTGTGTTTAATATGTTTCACGGGACTGTGCAATTGACTAACAGTATAAGACAATGCGTTTTACTCAGTCTCTAAAGATTAAGATGTTTTCATAATTGTCGTTGAAGACTGAATTGAGTCTGAGAAAACTTTGATGAAATATTATCTAATAGTCCTGTAATATAAGCATTCAAGTGGTGTGAATGTTAGTTATACAGAATTTCATGAAATATCGTGGGCTCTGACTAATTGCCATCATATTTTGTAGCGGGTTTATGATTAGGTTGGCCAGCGACAATACAAATGTTATTGGATTCAGTGACATTCAACTGCCTCTTTTCATATCATTTCATTTCCGTGCAGCCACGCTTTTCTCTATTTTATTACGGTTCATTGTGGACAAATTGAGCTATAAAACAGCTAAAAAGTTAGCACCCAGTGCATGCTGAAATTCCGTTGAAGGTAATAGTTGCGTGTTCTGCATGTTTTTACAGTTGTATTTTTAAGTCGCTCTGTGAATAATTATACTGTTAGTCAATCGCACAGTCACGTGCAACATGTTAAACACAGTACAACTCAGAAACGTGCAATGACAAAATGCACGATGCCCCATTAGAATGCTAACTTTACGTGACTATTAAATTGACTTCTAGTATTGTGACTTGTAGTATAGTGACAGATTTCGCACCAGAGTGGTTTTAGCCGAAATCATATGAGATAATTCAGAACACCGATAAAAACCCATTGCGGAAATTCGCAACAACCTCCACTTTTCGAATGTACTTTGTCATTTCCCGGTGGTAGTTTTTCATGCTACAATTGTGCAAAGATTTACTCTATCACCTTCAGACCTAAATGATGTATCGACACTAATCTATCCTAATCATACCGCGAACAGTTGAAATCGAATTAAAGTTCCAATTCCTCAGCTAATGAGGTTAGAGCTTTAATATGTGTTGTTCGAGGCTGGTGTACTAGTGTGAAACCAAGCGCTTTTGACAACATGTACCCATGGCCAACTGCATGCGAGTTTCGCGCCGCCCACAGCCCGCGGGTTCGAGTCCCGCCTGATGCATCTATGTGTACTCACCTTCCCCGATGGGTCGGTGTAGAAGGGAAAAGATGCCAAATAACCCGCTCAGTCTATTAACGATGCCTTGCTGGTTAACCTTCAAGGTCTACTAGAATGAGTACAATTTTACTTTTGTATCATTTTCGTAATTGAGATAGTAATAAAAGTCTCCCAGTTTTCAACAACGAAATACTCCAAAAACATTGTCAATTTTTTTTCGGGTTCCTGCTTTCTTCTCTTTTTCCATAAAGTGTACAAGCGTTGAAAAGTGTTTCGTATCACAATAAAATTTACTAGTGAAGTTTTAATCACTCATAACGAACTAAACGGGAAAAGAAAAATGCTCCCTAGAGAGTGTTTCAAGTGTAACATGCGTTCCGTTCACTTCTACTATACTTAGTAGTTCTGTTCCTCGTCAATTACGGGGGAATACTTTTAGTTTGGTCTGGGGACAAATTAAATTCCAACCGCCAATCCATTCTGATGAAACAAAGCGGGCGACAATCAACATGTTTTTCGAACGCTCCAACTTTTTTTCCGGAAACTTAAGTCATGAATGAAAACGTTTCAAGACTACTTTTGCATTCACACAAGAGTCTATTTTTGGAACCAAATCTTTAAAAAAAAATACGGACAATCCTTACACTCTGCTGTGTTTGTAGTTTGATCACAGCACGTTTTTGAATATGGAGAATTGGGCTGTTTTTCAGAGTACACCTCAGTTGTGGTCACTTATCGAATATTATTTGATTTGTAACTTGAGTTCGCATGCATTATGTAGATCAAAATTATGTAGATTATGTATACAGAGTATAAATAGTTGTCGCTCGAAGACAGGCGGGGTATACTGTATATCACATTTTGTGCTGAGAGCACATATATACGATTCATCAGCAACGTTGCTATCAGTCCAGTTTGTGCGATGGTTAACGTCCGCGTCTCCCAAACTATTGGGCCCGGCTCGAGTATCACATAAGGCGGATATTTTGAGAAATTTGACATGCACTACTATACCATTGCCAGAATTCATCAATTTGGGTCCAACTTGTGAGTTCTGTCGTACAAGATAAAACATGAATCTGAGAGCATTCCACGTTTTTTAGGCCAACGGTGTTTCAATGATAGCGATACCCTCGGCTAATTTGGCAGCATTCACGTCTCGATTTGAAGGTTTGCATCGTAAATAGCAAACATTTGTTTTGCGACTTCTGAAACGTAAATAGAGTGCTAATTGACACGCTTCTAATGCTGGGCTATTATCTTCTATTTTTGCTATTTCATGTGAACACAAAATTTCAATGAAATATGATTACAACTGGGGCATTTCAAACAATACTTCCCGTACATAATATTTTCTATGCTTATATTAGTTTGTACTTGTTACCGATCTAATGTCTATGCATCTAATTATA
Organism: Litoditis marina; assembly: GCA_964036275.1. NCBI lineage: Eukaryota > Metazoa > Nematoda > Chromadorea > Rhabditida > Rhabditidae > Litoditis > Litoditis marina. The sequence goes on along the minus strand of OZ038433.1, from coordinate 48,467,941 downwards.
ACTACATAAGAGGTCTGTGAAACGTTTGAGTGTTTTCGAGTGTTTTGTTAGGTAACATAACATAATTCTCATAATAATTGAAAGCTGCTTCACCCCATTCAGAGAATATGTGCCAATAGATTGTAATTATATTATTTCAAACCCCATTTTTGATTTGAATGTAATTTAATTTCCTTACCACCGTGATCGTTAATGATGTTTTTTCCGGCTTTCTATTGTTCTAGTTTTGTGGTGATAAATATCTATTACAAAGCAGTTAGTCCAAAAGAAAGCGTAATATGAGTAGGGTAGAGATTGTGACGTTGGGGTAATTTAATTTATTCCCCCAAGACAACGATGCGAGAAGACTCATTACAAGTGCATTCGAGCTTTGTTTTACTTCCCAATTGTTACTTATTACTGTTTTCGGCTTTTCATCTGAAAATGAAAAAAGTATCGAAATAATAGTCATAACTTGAAGTCATAACTTGATTCATAGGCCACCCACTACAATGTTAGACCGTAGTTTTTATATAGATAAAGTTAATTGTTCTTCAATGATTGTCACTATTTTCACATTTTCAGTTTACTGGTTTGTTTATTCTGTGCGTTTGTTTCATGCATCATCATACTAAAACTTGAAAATATCAAATAAAATTTATTTAATAAAACACATCAAGTTCATTTTGAGAAAACATACCTAGTGCCTGAGGCTATAATACTGGTTTTTCATTTTAGGTACTCAAATACAGGTTCCATATATAGAACTCCGCCGTTTATCTTTGTAACTGGTCATTTCAAGCGCAGTGCACAAAGGGTGGATCACATCATTCTAATCCAAAACTGTTAGTAGGCTTCTCGTGACCGAGGAAACTATTTCTGTACTAGTAAGGCATTCCCGCTTGCTTCAGTTCACCTGAGTGTTTCACGACTTTTGCTCTTTACACGTCCTCCTAATCAAGCATTCCTACCTACTCATTCACGTTGCGTGGCACTGCTAGATAGCTTCCACAACTCGGAAACATCCATGAGAATAAGTACACTATATGTTTCGCTCTTTCTAATGCAATCCCATGCAATGTATACTGTTAGTCAATCGCACAGTCACGTGAAACATGTTAAACACAACAGAACTCATATACGTGCAGTTACCGAGTGCATGATTTCGCATTAGAGTGCTAGCTTTACGTGACTATTCAGTTTACTTCTAGTATAAGGTGCCCGCAGTATTTGTAGTTCGATCTCGTTGCTTTTCGGACAAAATGTAGCATGTATTGAGTATTGAAATCAAACAACAAAGTGAGTGTTCACTCACTATGAATTACATCCCATGTTGACCAAGCAAACTCTCGTGAGCTTCAGAACACCTTAACATACACGTTTCAATGAATGTGAGCATTGTGTTTTACAGCCTCAATGGAAAACTCCTCAAACTCGAACTGATGAGTGAAAAAAAATAATCTAACTGAAGTTTGGCACTTTGAGACTAAGAGTTGAGCACCATGTTAAACAGTACGATTTGATAACGCTAACGTTTCGCAACTTTATTCCTCTCACATATTTATGTTTTTTTCAAACAGTAATGTAGCGTGAAATTTAAAGAAAGTTGATTATTCAAATGACTATTTATTTTCGTTGCCACAACGAGCATAAGATGTTTTTGGTCTGTCCAAATAGGAAACATTACAGTGTGTTAAGCCTGCTATTCCAATTATGTGATTTAACACTATCGTCCAGTGTCAATTTTTAAGTTACAAACATTAATTAAAGAGCTGCGAATAGTGAGAAATGAATCAAAACAAATTAAATAGTTTATGCATTCATCTTATTGAGAAAGAGTGAGTTTTTGACAGTACATTTATTATTTTGGGTTATGTTGCTTTTTTTTGCTTTTTTGGGGGTTTCCTTTATTTATTTTTCTGTGCTGTAACTATGCTTACCTTTGATCAACTGGTTCATCGTTAACTACATATTCCTATTACTATGTATTTCTGTCTTTTATAAAAAAAATCACTATTCTTCGAGCTCACTGCTCATAGAAAAGTGCGGCTGTGCTCTTTAAATTGTTTTTTGTCCATTCCTAGGAGCGGGTGGCTTAACCAACTTAGTGTTCCTCCAAATGGAACACAGCTTTGGCGCTCAACTGTTTCAACCAACATTTTCATTTCCGTACAGCTGGAAGTATACGCACTCAAATGTTTCGATGAACAGCTATAAGTCAGCTCGATTGCCTCGTGATAGTTTAGTACCTGTTTTTTTAGTTGTTGATTTAAATATAGTGATTCAAGCTGGCGTGTTCGGTTTTTCTTTCTTTTTCATCCAAATTTAAGCTGTAAAGAGGCCACTCAAATTTAATTTAGAAAAAAGTCAACAACTTCTCCATGATTGAGTTATCAGTATCAATACGACGAAACAAACTCATCATTAGCAATGAATTCGTCCAACCATTATTTTTTCTCGTAATTTAATGACCAATTAGCCTGACTTCACCATTCAGAGCACTGTGTTTTCTTGGAAGTGTTAAATTCTCTACAAAATAAGATGATGAGCAGAATTCAGATCAACGTGAAGTTTGATTTCACTTTTGATTTGACACCTGAATGTGATTTGACACCTGAATGTGACACCTGAATGAATCCGAAAAAAATACCTCTGCCAAATCTGTATAGGCTCTTCGCGAAGTACACAAAGAGTCCCAAGTTTCGCTTCGGATACTTGTATCGTCCGGTGGGACGTGTAAGGATGTAAAATAATAGGGTCCGTTTGAAAAGACGTGGGTAGGATTTCGGAGGTTAGATTACTGCTGAATACGGCCACCATTTGAGAATCACTGGTTGCCAGCTCAGTGTTTTTCTCTTCGCCTAATCTCTTCAATGAGGCCACGACGTGCCGAATGAATACCTTTCACAACTTCTCTCTCTCTTTCTTTCTCTCTCTCTCTCTCTCTTTCTCTCCCTCTCTCTCTCTTACATTCTATTACATGTGGTTAAAGATATCCGATATCTCTACCTATTTCCTGTTACTACTCATTATTGCTGATATCAATAATGTCCCTGACATTAATGAATTAGTGATGTACCCAGGTTTCCAATTATGAATGATTACTTGGAGTATCATGACTTCGTGGCCGTTTCTTGCTTGATATAGTTAACTAATCAAATACAACACAAAATTACAATTTGGCAATTCATCTCCTCATTGTTCGAACTACTTGTTTAGTATAGTTTATGCCTCTCTCTGTTTTTCACTGGCTCAAACTGAAAGTTTCCCATTTTCACCAGTCAAGTGTTGCGACGTTTTCATAAATATGGAACCCGTATGCAACTCTTGATATGTCAACCTCTTCGGTTATTAATTTCGGTAGGTAGATTCACTACATGGTGTTGTTTTATCTATATTATGCTTTTTTAACGATGTTGTCTAATTAAAAGTAAAGACAAACCTTCCCACTACTTAAATCAACCTTGAGCGCTCTTTTCTCTAGTTTTTTCTCCAAATCAAAATCTAACAACGGTTGCTCGAACTTCAGGTCATTGTTTCAACTTGTGTATATTTGAAGTCAGTTGTATGTAGGGACACGACAAGTAGTAAACATTGTTATAGATGTGTGGCTGGTTCTAAACCTCAAATAGCCTTTATTGCGGTTTTGGTCATTCACTCCTAATTGAGTTGAGTGTGAACCGAAACCCACTCGAAATTACACTTTACCACCGATCTAGAATGTCTAAACATATAATATAGATTACTATTAATACTGGTAGTGAAACGTCGAGTCACGGAAAACGTTGTGACAACATAAAATGACATTTCGTCGGTTTATTCAAGTTTTACGTGATTATCGCCCTTTCTTCTAGAATATCTACATTTTGAATGATTAAGATTCATATTTACTATCGTTCGTACTGCAAATTTGGCAAAAACTTATTGTTTTCATCGTTATTAGTGTATATTCGTGTGTTCGATTACCGGATGCAGGAAATGAGCCGATAGAAGAGTCCTAATAAAGAATCATTACACATTACAGCGCATTTACTAGCGATACATTTATAGTTGTTTAAAACTTCTGGAAGATGAGGATTTTTATAGTCGTCGCCAACGGAAGGCGGGAGGGTACTGTATATATCATTTTCCGCTGTGTACGCACACGTGTGTTCGATTTCCAATCAGGCCGTTTTACCGTCTAATAGCGCTGTGGTTAGCGACCTGCTACGAATATTCTCCTCGCAGGTTCGATTTCGGTGTAAGACAGAAATTTATAAAATTGGCATCCACTTTAATGGTTAATTCACAGGTATTGGCGTGTTTGATCTGCACCAGCACAACTATTTGAAAATTGAAGATCATACGCTTGGGGGTCAAACTACAAGCACATCAGGTCAGACAGAAATGTAACTTCTCGGTCCTCCTCGAGATACTCTTATATGTTTCAAGCCATATTGAAACATCATGTAGGCGAACGGTTCTGACTAAATTTTCTTTCAAGCCATTTTTTCTCAGTTAAATCTTTTTTCAGTTCGTTCACACAAGTATAATATGAGATTTTTCGAACAGCTGATCTTTAACCGTCAAAGTTGAGTGTTTCTTTCCTCCACTCGTTTTCCGGATAACCACATGTTGTGATCCATCAAATTCTTTTCATTCAGCAATCAAGAGAGAATTTATTATTCATTCTGGCACATATGTGTACATGTGGAGATCAAAGAGAGTTATCTCTACTTTGTATTCCAAAATCAATCATTTGCTCTGAATCGACTTCCACTGCCTGTATTGAGAAAAGTGCAGACGGTCAGATCCTGCGTCTCTCCTCTCATACGCTATTTCTCAGCTCTTACATCCCGCTGGACTACTGTACTGTTAGTCGATTGCACAGTCACGTGAAACATGTTAAACAAAGCAGAATTCAGAAACATGCAATGACACAGTGCACGATTCCTTATTTGAATGCTAACTTAATGTGACTCTTCAATTCACTTTTAGTATAGACACTGGCGCCGCGATGTTTGAGTTAAGCCACTCTGAACAGTACTCAATATACTTCATTTCATCTAGACCTAAACACCTACAGTAACGGGCTTGATTTTCTTGATATTGTTTCTAGACAACTAGGGGCTTCTAGCCATCAGATATATTATAGGGAATTATAATCAATCTATGAGATGTTCAAAGTAAACAGATAATCGAAAACCTAGCACAGTTATCTATCTATAGATATAAACGTCCTTCTAAGCTATACCTTCGTGTTTTCATGCTTTCTAACATGGAAAATTCTTTATGCTTAACAGGATAGTACGTTATACACATGATCATCGTTCGGCAGACTTTGTGGAGAATTTTCCCAAAACTATCACATCACGATTTCGTCTCTGCTCTTAGGCGTTTTTTTTTGAGAAAAAAACATCTGGATTATTCATGTGTCTTGTTTGGATTACAGCGACATATTTATAAACATAGAGCTGATCAGGAATCTTGTTTTGAGTTTTGCGATGATACGTTGAGAACACTCGCTTCGACCATTGTAACCTTACATTTCTACATAAGAGTACTCGGATTGTATTTGCTGCCGTAACTGTTTTTATACATACATAGTGTTGCTGTACTTTGCACTCACTCTGGAATTGTGCACATTTTGAGTTCTCTTACAATAATCTGTTCTTTGTTTTATTTCAATTTTTATATTTCACTTTCTCTTTTTTCCCGCCCTCATATTCATTACCATCGAATCAAATGATAGATAATTAGTATAAAAAACGGGTGTAAAGAAAGTAAAGATTAGTTTTGGATGAAACGTGTGCAAAAAATATGAAAGAAGTCCAATAAAAATATTTTGAGGAAAAGTCTAATCTCGCTCGGTTTCAAATTTCAGAAAAAATAAATTAATACCGAGTTTTTTGTAACCGAAAAGAAATCTTCTGACTGCGGATCACAATGACACTCTGTTTTTTTCTTCAAGGAAAGCGAGATTAGCCTTTTCCTCAAAATATTTTTATTGGACTTCTTTCATATTTTTTGCACACGTTTCATCCAAAACTAATCTTTACTTTCTTTACACCCGTTTTCTATACTAATTGAACTCCTTTTCTATAGTTACGAAGTAACGATCATTTTTGATAAAAATTATATTTTGAACAATAAGCCAAACAAGGAATGTTATGTTAAAACTATTGGAGTTTTAAACGGCGCCGTAGTCCAGAGCGATTGGCGTAGTTCTAACCTCGTTCAAGTGAGAGCAACTTTTGTGCTCCAGGCAGGAATCGAACCTTCGTTCGCCGTGCGTGAATAGAGCTTTTATCCAATCCGCCATTCAGACTTGTGAATAGGAGTGAAAACCAAGCTGTACCCGCTTGTCATGAGTTCTTCATTGGAAAACGTCTTCCTACTACACGTTAAACTCTTCTTTCATTTTCATTTTCACGAAACCGGTCTATCCATGATTTTTTGCGAGACCATTTTCGGCCCTCTCACACGTAATATTCAAATTTCAGACATACCTGAAAAATACGTATACCTCAACTTTTTTATAGCTTTTCAACAATGTAAGAATTTTTGTAATAAGTTAATTTTGAGCGAAACTATGCCGAGATTTGAGGAGGCGGACACTTTTGTCGCCGGCGCCGCCGCCGCCGCCGCCGCCCCGCACGGAAGCCATTTTTGCGAGACGTTGGGCCCTGTAACTCCTCTCAACAAATTTCACTTGGGACGTGAACTTAATGTCTCGTAGACGTGTTTCCCTTTCAGTGATTCATGCAAATATCTAATAAAATGATCGACGGACTTTGAAGAAAAATGTAATAAACTGTTTTGGAATGTCTGCAGACCTCTGAACAAAAACTAATCTGCGCAGCGCTCCGCGCTGCGCCCGATGCTATACAGCAGTTTTCTCTCGAATCAAATGATAGATAATGCTATACAGCAGTTTTCTCATTTGTCGATCAATACACTTTGTATTTTCCATATTTATGACCGATCTGTTTTTTCTTATTCCAATTTTGATCACTCCAGTGTTTCATTGATAGTATATTTTCAGTCAATGAAATGTTACATGACCTTCTACTTATGCTGGTCGTAGCTGGTGAGACGGTGTTTTCTACAGCGTCGCCCGCCACTTGTGAATACAATTCAAACCAGCGGAAAAGTATTCTAAAGGTGAGAAAATACTGAATATCATAAAAAATAGTAATAATGAAAATGATAATAATATAATGTTCGTTTAACTTTTTTGAGCAATTAAACTAGTAAAAAGTTGAACGTTTCGTTTCGTTTCGCACACTATCGAAATATTTTGAGGGGATGAAAAGTGATGAAAGGTGGACAAATGTGACAAAAAACAATACAATACAATACAAGCTTTATTTTTCTCCCGTATCACTGGGTGTTGTGTGAAGGTGTTGTTGGCGTCAAAAAGGCGCTGGGAACAATGTTAATATATTAGCAGTGTTTCAGTAACACTAAGAATTATCAACTTTGTGGTTTCGCTCAGGTGAATTGCAATGCTTAGTAGGCGATTTTTTTGTTATGGAAAAAAGTAGCATATTTGTTTCACCTGAATGTTATGATATAACATCATATACGCTGTTGAATTTCGAATATGCTTCTTCTTCTTCAATGTAGTCAAATATGTGATACCTAAATGCGTTCAGCGATATAAATATCTGATTGTTAAGACATGTGTGTTCTACTATTAATAGAAATACCTTTTTATGTGAATCGCCATTGCAGGACCTACTGAAGGACTATGACAAAACGGTCGTCCCTTCCAACAATTCAGTACAAGTTGACGTGGAACTTACTGTACAGGTAATATTTTCTGAAATAGAAAATACTTACTGAAATATTCGTTTTAGCCCTCAAGAAAGAATCTCACGAGCACCTGCGAGCAATTGTTCCGAGGTTTCAGAGAGAAATATCGTTGTTAGCTTTAGGCGCGGTAGTTATATGTTCAAATATGAAACTATTATATATGTTGGAAGGTTATCCTAGACGGTTTTTATGTCTGTTTCAAGTTTCCTTCTTTCCAGGACATTTCTTCCATTTCCGAAATCTCCAGTGCCTTTGTGGCTGATGTTTGGTTCAGCCAGGTTTGGCAGGACCCGCGACTAGAGTATTGGTGAGGCCTTTGTTTTTTTTCTTTCAAGAATAGAATACGAAACACATTGTGTGGACCCAAATGAATGTTTCGAAGTATGATACGGTTTACCTTTATTCAGAGCCATCTAGCGATGGAGAATTATATAATCTTGACCATTTTCATATCAAAGAAATCCCGAAACACAAGTAAATGAAAAAAATAAAGCATATGACGTTATTTACTTAGTCTACACAAATGTGTAACGTTTATGCTTACTTTGGGATGAAGTATGAATAGTCTGCATAAATGTATAATTTTACTGTAGTCATATATATACTTGTTCAATTTTCGCTTTTCCGTTCGTCATGGCTTCAATTATTGTTTCATATTGCTCAAATTCAGTTGGTTTTCATTTAATTATTGTTTTTTCTATGTTTCTCACATGCCTGCATGTAAATAAATCGAGCAACCAATGTACACTCTCACCTCTTCACACTCAAGCTAAGTTCTTCCAGGAATATTTCGTGTAAGACCAATTTGTCGCTGGACAGTTATGTTAGCGAGCGACTGTGGACCCCGAATGTGTGTATCGTGAACAGTAAACGAACCGAGGTTCACAAGTCACCAGCCTCTAATATTCTGCTCATCATTTATCCAAACGGTTGGTCTACAATTAGAGACGTATACTCTATTTTCTTCGTATAATACTCCTACAGTATAAAAAAACCAGATTTACGCATTCGTTGCCAATTCTGTATCACAAAGACTACTAGATAATTCAATTCCGAGTTATTTCAAGCAATCAACCATTAAAATGTTGTAATCTATTCTGTAGACGTCTGATTATACATACATCTTCTATAGAACTTGATTTATCCAAAACATTTTGAAAATATCATAACTGAAGAATAACGTGAGACTATTAGAATGCACAATTGGTGTACCTCGACATCACTTGAATCAGGGTCGGAACGAATTTGACAAAATACGAAAACCAAAATCTCTAGCACAACATCTATTTGTGTATCCAACAAATGTCACAATAACTATCTATTTCTGTTGTATTCAGGTACTGTATGGCTGAACTATCGTGTGCAGGTCTCAGCTCCGTGCAGTTTCGAGCTGCCCCGGTTTCCGATAGACGCGCAGGAATGCACTCTAGTGTTCGAGTCCTACTCTTATAATATTGCCGAGGTGAGCATAGTTTTTGCACTTCAAGAGCTTCCCGGCCGCCCGTTTTATAGCCGACTTCCAATCCTCGACGAGAGAGCATTCAGGTCAAAGAGAGGCAGACGGTGAGATGTATGCAGTCGCAATTGAACTAGATTTTGCTTAGGGTTCTTAATCGAGTTCAAAATTTCGAGTTTTCGAGTTGCAGAAAAAACGAGTTGTCCAGTCGAGTTTCGAGTTCGTCTTTAAAAACCCTAATCTCGCTCGAGTGTGAAAATTATCCAAAATGTTAATGAAATGAAAGTTTTATCTTTCACTGTAAGTGTTCCGAAATGTGTGGCACGCACTATGCATATTATTTTAGTTTAGATCATCATTTCGGATAATAAACCTTTGAATACCATAACTTTTCAACAGTTTAGCGGTAGGACTGTAAAACTAGACTAAGAGAACAAGTCTTGTTCTATAGACCCTGTGAATCATTGAGGTGCGGTTGAACTGGCAGAACTGGGCGCCGGTCACTATGCCGGCTGCCGAGGATTTCCGACTGCCCGACTTTCAGTTCTACAATGTGACCTGGGAGAAGGTGGTCAACGAGTACACTGCCGGCATGTGGGATCAGCTCAAGGTCACGTTCAGGTACGATACACGTCTAGCTAAGAACGATGGAAAGCTCCTCTCTCTCGCTCTCTCTCTCTCTCTCTATCTCTCTCTTTCTCTCTTTCTTTCCCGCTCTCTCTCTCTCTCTCTCTCTCTCTCTCTCTTCTTCTCTCTCTCTTTCTTCCTCCCTTCCTCTCTCTCTCTCTCTCTCTCTCTCTCTCTCTCTCTCTCTCTCTCTCTCTCTCTCTCTCTCTCTCTCTCTCTCTCTCAACCTAGTCTTCCTACATCTAGGTTAGAAGACGGTAGGACAACGTATCAGACTACTTTTACTGCATTCAATTTCTTTTTTTCATTTTTGGGATAGGTGAGCCGGCGAGATGTGAGAGCAGAGCATCAGCGTATTTTTTTCTTGAGGCGCGTGTTTTTGGAATGTTGAAAAAAGGGTATTGGACGAGTATCAAATATCATTTGAGTTTCTTGAATTCGGAGTTCTTGGTAGCGGAAATATATACGTCTTAGTACCGTTTAGTTTGTAAGTTTATTCCAGATTCAAACGACTTTACGGGTACTATGTTCTTCAAATGTATTTGCCTACCTATTTATCTGTATTCATCTCGTGGATTGCTTTTTGGATTGACACGCGAGCCCTTCCCGCCAGAATAACTCTCGGGGTTTCGTCTCTCATGGCGTTGACATTTCAGTTCGGAAATATCGTCAAAAACCTTCCCAGAGTCTCATTCGTCAAGGTAATATTATCGTTGAAGGGCAAATCGAGAGGGAAGAACATGCTCCGAAGCTTTCCTAGCACTTATACATTGTCACTGCTACACACCACCAATGTAAATTACTCAGATAGCTCAACTGCAAATACCTATTCCTCATTTTATTTGCAATGAACATTTGTAATACAAAAAAAACATGTATTGCATGTAGATACCGGTTGATTTCTTGGAAAACTGCTTGCAAACAAAAAGTATCAGACTATTTTTTTCTTCCGGGACTTTTTACAATTTAAAATACTAGACTTCTTCAACAAAAATTTTTACTACCTGAAATGCAGAAACCTGTATGAGCCAGAATTCATACCCGAATGACACTGGTACTTCATGTTGCAGCAAATTTCACATTCAGAACGTATACGATGTAAACAAACTGAATGTTTCAGGCTATCGATCTGTGGTTTTTCGTCTGCGTCGCCTTCATTTTCTTCTCTCTGGTCGAGTTGGCTGTCGTTGGTTTTGTGGACAAAATAGCCGAAATCAAACGACGCGCGAAACGAATTCGATTCAGAAGGGCGTTGCAGGGAACGCTGAAGAAGTATGTTTACTTCACTCGAATGTTGTACGAAGTATATATATAATGGGAGTGATCGACAAAAGCAGTGCCTTACTGGTTTTCAAGTCTACAAACCTATTTTATTTGTTTCAATTTAGGTTGTACATTGAAAATTGAAATGAACTCAAGAATAAAGAAAAAAAAAGAAATGAACAAAAAATATGAAATCAAGATTTAAAAAAATAATGTCGGGTAAACAAAAGTTAACAAATGAACAAAGTTTAATTTCAGGTCAAAACGTTCAAATGATTCTCGAAAAGCCTCGTGTATTCGATACAGTCTGAACAATAATGAGGAGGAGAACGGATATATGAAGTAAAATATTAATTCATTTGTCAAAATACTTATGTTAATCAAGAAATGGAAAAATATACGAAAAAGAGTGAGAGATAGATAGAGATAGAGAGATAGAGAGAGAGAGCTAGAAAGAGAGATATAAAATCAAAGAGAGAGAGAGAGAGAGAGAGAGAGAGAGAGAGAGAGAGAGAGAGAGAGAGAGGAAGAGGAGAGAGAGAGAGAGAGAGAGAGAGAGAGAGAAAGAGAGAGAGAGAGAGAGAGAATGAGGAGGGAGTGAAATAAGAAGAGTTTAACAATAATCCCGGAATGTTCTAGCATACGTGCATAGGTACTGTGTTATGAGATACAGTTGCGGTCATTCCCACTGAGACTTGGCAGCGTGCCAATGAATCAATTCAAGGCTGTTTCACTACGTTGATGTTCGTAAAACAAAACTACAAATCTCTGTAAGCGTTTTGTCAGCTTCATAAGAACACGTAGTTATTCAGAATACTCACGTTTGCTTTGAGAACTGGTCATCGGAAAATCTTGGCATTATGCCAATGAGTCTCAGTGGAAATGAAACGAACTATACCCGATCAGATTTTAAATCGGTTTTTATTTTCGCTACTTACTTGAATGACTGCTATATGAGGTTAATTTTCAATATAAGTCAGTTCACTCCAATGTTTCACGTATATCTTCAGTGGTATGGAAAACGGGTACTCCAACAGCTTCGCCTACAACGGTTATCAATCGGGACCTCCAAGTGACAATGACCTGGGAGCTCGAGTGGATGCAATTGCAGCCAAGGCTTTTCCGGCCATGTTCGCTGCTTTCAATGGTAAGACGGTGAAATGGGACAACCCTTTACGGAATCATACATCTTTATGATTAGCTATGTCAAATTGAAAACGGTGATAAAGTGCACAATGTCTTGAATTTCGAAAAATGTACGTTAAACTGTCATCATCCTGTACCCTGTACCACACAATGTAAGATTAACCCTTTTTCCTGCAATAATAGACTTGAATATAATATACTACAACATAAACTTGACAGAGCTCAGACGTAGCAGTGCTAGAAACCGCTTTCAATAATGAGTTCTCCTTATAATGGTTTGTGCGCACACACATGTTTCACGATTGTTATTTGAGTTAGCTATCTCGCTAGCATCATTACACTTTTCAAATCATGCTTTAAGCGCACACACATGTTTCTTTTTGTAATTTGTGTCAGCTATCTTGTTAGGTTTATTAATCTCTTTAGATTCAGACAAATTATTTACTTTCAGTGTTCTACTGGTGGTACTATTTGAGTCGGGAACGACGGTGACAAACAACCCAGGAAATCAACAAAGTGATATATGAAAATTGTTACTGTATATATAGAAATGTGCTACATTGCTTCTACACTCAATTACAAACCGACTCGTTTGAAAACTATACAAAACGTATGCCGTAGAAACTTTTAGATTTGTTGTTGTTCGCAATGTGAATACTGATTACCCACTCTATCAAATATTGAGCAACATACAACAGTCATGTCAAGACTTTTTATCGAACTTCAATTAAAATTGAACGGTTTCAAAAGGGAAAATCCATGAAAAGAGATTTAAAATTGTTTAATGTTTTCAGCTTCAGTGGCGTTTAAGAACTGTTTTAATTAAAGTAGATGAAAACTAACAAATTCAGTCAGGCACATACACAGGTTCAATGTACTTTTGTGTGTGGCAAAAACTTGTTTGTCTTGTTGTTTATTTCCAAGTGTTTTTCACAAGTTCCACACCCTTCACGTAATAACTTCAATACATTATCCACGGCTCGCATCACTAACCCAGAAAACAGCACATAAGTAGCAGCTCAAACATTTTTTTCGATTCGACAAATTGTTTACTCGCGGCTTAGAGTACATCGGGAGATGAATCACGCGCTTTAAAGCTCTAGGTTAGGGTCAGTAAAGACTAAATTGATCAGTCACGTAAAGTTAGCTTTCTAATTGTGAATCGTGTACTTTGTGATTGCACGTTTCTGAATTCTGGGGTGTTTAACGTGTTTTACGTGACTCTGCAATTGACTAACAGTATAGTTGGCTGATTGCAGAAAGGAATCGTCTCAAAATGATATGTGTCCACTGAAAATGTGAATTCAAAGCTGTTAAAGAAAGACGAATATGTGGACCAATCCCGTGTCAACGGTCCTTTAAACTGTAATTGAAAAATTTATTGCAGATTAAAGGACTGAAGCGTTGGGATTGGATCACATAATCGTCCTTCTTCAACACTTAATGAGAGCAGCTAGAGAAAAACGAGTCACTTTGCGATAAAAATGTTTAGTCAAAATTTTCTGATTCAAAATTTTTTTTACGAAGTATTGCAAAAAAATGCATTGCTCTCTTAATGACACATACCGATCACTGAAAACGTTTTTGAGAGTTTGCGTTTTTTAATGGGGAGTTAAAAAACAATGAACATTTCGGTAGTCTCTCTTTCGGTACTGTCTCCAACATAAGAATGTTCATTAACTATAAATCTCTCTCGATATTCAATATACCGTTTATTCATTCTATTTGTTCTTTCGAGTTGAGTCAAGGCACAACAACGTGTTTGATCATAGTGATTTATAGCCTACCGACCCGCCTACAGTTGATATTTAAGCAGGCAGTTGGTAATCTCAACCTAGTGCTTTCTGAGCCAATTTAACAAAACGTCGGTTATACTAGAAGTCAACTGAATAGTCATGTAACGTTAGCATTCTAATCTGGCAACGTGCACTTTGTCATTGCACGTTTCTGAGTTCTGCTGTGTTTAACATGTTACACGTGACTATGCAATTGACTAACAGTATACTACATCGTTTAACCACAACCTGTTTATTATTGAGTGGACCATTATTCATCAAGTTTTGCATCACTTCTCTATTCAATTTGAAGGCTAGAAAGCTCTATTGTCGTTGTTAAAGCAGAACAATTATGTGGACCATGTCAACGGTCCTTTAAACTGCAATTGAAAAATGTATTTCAGTTTAAAGTCATTTTTTCAGTTTAAAGTCAGTCATTTTTTAACTCTCTTACTTCGCCTCGGAAGGCTGATCTCTATTACTTCACCAATACTCTCAGGAATGTTGTTAATTTGCCTTCTGATTCTACACGTTTTCACTACAATTTCAATTATCTCCGAATGTGCAAAGAACAAGCCGCCCACCGCCCGATCTGCCCGAGTGGAACCAATCCTTCGAATAATAAGAACAGTGGCATGACGGAAGAGAAAACGCAACCGGATGGAGGTAACACTAAACCCGTGACGTCTAGTCGAGAGAAGAAGGATAACATTGAACTGAAGAAGGGCGAGGAGGGAAAAGTGGCAAATCTCCTGGATGAAATGGAATTGAAGCGAACCCCGGTGGACCCGCCGGTTAGAGGCAAAGACGGGGAGAAAGTCAAACTGGGAGATAACTTGCCGTTGCGGGACGCGAATGACATGGAGACGGTGCAGGGCTGCAAGAGTTCCTGGGGCATGACGGGCGGAGAGTTGTGAACACATATTTTTCCATATTTCAACACTCTGATGTAATATCTGCAAGAATAAAGGACTGAAGCGTAGAAATTGGACCACATAATCGTCCTTCTCTAAATACCGTGTAATGGGTGTATGGTTTGGTTATATTTGTTTCAATTTGAACAATCTGATTTTTATGCGTTTTTATTACTTACTTTCGTTCAGTCAACTATTCGCTTCTGGTGAGATCAGTTATAGATTGTGTAGTGATCGTTCCATGATTTCCAGAATATGTTTCTGTTTTCTAATTCGGTCCAGGCGGAATTGGCCGAATTGAGAAAAAAACATGCCATTGTCATTTGGGAACTGACCGCCGAACGACAGAAAAACAAGAAGATACATGAAGAGGTTGATTTCTCACCGATTGAAAAACAATTATTAGAATAGCCACAATTTACAGTTAGTTGTTAAAGAAGGACGATCATGTGGTCCAATCCCAGCGCTTCAGTCCCTCAAACTGCAATGCATTTTTCCCTTGCAGTTTAAAGGACCGTTGACACGGGATCGGTCCACATAATCGTCCTGCTTCAATATGAGTAGGTCGCCCGCGTCAAACTTATATATTATAGACCTCTTCTAATTGAAAAGTGTGCTCTAGTTAGCATACCGTACATATGCTCTAGCTTTGTTTGACATGAATTATGTGATGTTCACGTACCTAAAATAGCAATCGTTTCATCCTCCTTCACAAGGTTTATACAGGGAGGTCTGACTGTTCATAAAAGGCTCTTCCATAACACATAAGCTGAGTTTGTAGTTTGATTCTCTCGCTTCGGAGTCGAAGTTAATCAAACGCGGAAGTATGTGTCGGAAATCGACAATAGAACAACTCGAAAATGCAATAAAAACAACACGACAATAAAACAACGCATAAAGACAAATATAATAATTGGGCCAATCTCACATAAACAAAATTGCCGAACTTTCATTGTAATACATTCACTTAAAGTGCTTTTTACGGCTTTTGCGGCAAATTCTCATACATACTGCTGACCCACTCTTGCGCTCTTCCTTAAAACAGAAACTTTTTTCAAACCATCCAGAAAACTGAAATACTGTTCGTGTTTGTGAATCCCGTATTTTCACCAACCTATTCCTTCTACTAATTCCCATATGTATCTTCTCCAGCACACGTCCGCCCAGGCCGAGGTTCGCAAAACCAGAAAAGAGTATGAACTGGTCGTTGCTCGTTTGAACGAGCTGCAATCAAGAATGACAGAGAGGAACGAGGTTTGTATCTTTATGAATACTTCGAATAAACTCAAGCACAGTCTAGTTTGTCCGTTTTCACTCTTTTTCGATCCACTCACAATTAATAATAATCCTTCAAAGTGTATTTCTTCAAGTGTAATACGTGTAATAAGCGTATTCCTTCAAATCAACACACAATCGAAACAAGTTTCGAGGAATTGGGAATAAACTGAGTACCTAGAGGTATGGAAGAGTTATGATTTTTTTAAGATCACAATTACAGTACTGATTTTTTCAAAAAATCGAATACTTTGAGTTTCGACTTTTCGGTTTTCGATTTATTCGACTTTAACGACCCTATTGATCAATAACCAACCAATTCTGTTGTCGCGGACAACTCTGAGGCTTTTGCGTTTGTGACGGTCAAATGAATGATTTCAGATTGAGTCGCCAGAAAGAAATCGGGATTCCTCCAGCGAAAACGCGTTCAATTTTGGGTTCCTACCTGCTGAGATTCAGAGAATGGTAGCTATGAGAGTGAGTATGAATAAATTTTTTATATATTAGTTATGAAAATAAACTGGCAATATTTTGCATTTTTCATTTCCTTCTGTGGAGACGTGTTTTCGTCATTTTTGTGGATACGCTTCCGCCTACATCCTCCAAACTACTTGAGATACTTTGCTGGTGATGAGCACCAAAATTTTATTAGCTCGGAAGTTAGGCGACGGAACTGCTACGTGCAAAGTATGATTATCGATCGCTCCTACCTCAATCTTCATTTTTCAGATGGATTTTGTGTCCTTCGATAGCCTCAAGAAGACTTCCAAGTCTATGCGTGATCTTTGTGAAAGATGTGAAGACAGCGGATTTCGGCCCGACTTTCATGTTGAATTATGTTCGATACAGACTGGCACAATTTCAAGGTAATCTTCACATTAAAACAGAACTTTGTTCAATGGTTCATCTATCTGATCGGAGAAAAAAAGATGTCTTCGTCACATAAAATTATGAAGTTTCCAAGTGTTTGACGGAGGTTTTAATGTGTTTTCTTTGCGTGTTTTCAAATTTTCTAGTATCTCTCGTAGTACAATGAAACAGTTTTATGGTTCACTGAGTCTCTCACCGTAATTAGTTGAAAGCACTTTTCATTACCCTTTTCATTATGAAAACTTCAATTTTTGTGAGAATATTTTCGTCTTCTCTTTGGAACAGGGACGCAGAATCAAATCCAAACATTTTTAATCTTTCCGATAACATTCACGACCCTGAAACCAACCGAACAGTTTGTAACCATACTGTAAAAGTGTCAGTGGGCTTGGAAAACTATGTGCTGCCTAACCAAACCTTCGCTGTAGTTTGATCTTTGATCTCGATGCACACGATAGTTAACGATAATCAACCGAAAAGCAACAGGATCAAACTACATGCACAACAGAATAGCTCAACATACACCAGGAGAGCATGCTCTGTAAAGAGCGAACCCTCAATAGTTGTCCCTCAGAGAAAGGCTTTTACTGTATATCTGACTTTGTGCTGTGTATAAACACATATATACGATTCGTCCACAGCCTTGACACAAATCCAGTTTGTATAATGATTAACGTCCGCGTCTCTCAAACTTTTGGGTCCGGTTCGAGTCTCACATGAGGCGGATATTTCATAAATTTGGCAAACCCTATATCAAGTATTCAGTATCACTGGCCCATGTGTCGGGAGGGAAAGTGGAAGGTGGAAACCACCTATGCGTTCCAACTGAAAGATGCCGGTACCTTGTGCAGGATAATCGTGGACTCCTATAGTGCGGTAGGAACAGATTTAATATTTGATATTTACTCAACACATTCATGTGCTCGACACATAGTACAAACATGAACTGATGTATCACATAGTGTTCTCTCAACTTCTTGCTTCATGTGCTTTTTGAACGAGAAAGGACCAAGGTTCAGAGCGCAAAGAAACAATGTTAGAACTAACGTGAAGTTGAGGTAGAGAAGGAACAGATTATGTCCTCTTCTATGACTACACTACGGACTACAGCTTAAGGATGTGGTTAATTCGCTTGTTATAACACAAGAAAAGTCGCGCCCGTGTCATCAAAATGAGCCAGAAGGAAAAGTTACTACGAAGGTCTGCCTAGAACTACCTCATAAATATCACTTTGAGTTGAAGCACCTCGGTGGCATCCAGTATAGTTTGGATTATGTGTCCTAGAGTAAGTATGCTAGAAGATCCTAGAAGATTGTTTTGCGCACTATTTCGCGCCACTCGTATCCCACCGGGATGCCAGAGACGAAAAATAGTGTATGTTGAAGGAGACGCAAGATGGGATGAAGGTGCCGGGATACGTACTCTGATATACTGTGTTTTAGGCAGATGTTCATATCTGTAGGTGGCCGTCTAACCTCTTCGTTCGCGAGTTGGTGATTGATCGTGGGGTGAACATCGGCAGTGTGGACAAGTTTTGCAAGTTCCTAGAGGTGAATTGCTGCAAATATTGCATATACGACATCATTCCTTACTGACACCCCTCGCATCCTAGCGAAGTCTCGTGAAAAGGTCACCTTTGAGCTCAACTACCTGGTCACCACCTCGCCCATGTTCGGGTCACCTGCACTATGCTTAAACATACAAAGTTGGCAACTATGTGGCCAGAATGTGATTATCGAACAGGCTAAACTCACAATTTTCCATGACTTTGCTACGGTGCCTAAAGTACACATATCTGGTCTCTAATCCAAACTTCATTTTTATCAAAAATATTTCCGAGCATTCTTTTGAATGCGGAGTGAGAATCGAATGGGGAACGATTAAACTTGACCATTGCGCAACTATAACTACCTGATAGTTTTGTAATCATACTGTAGGAGTCTCAGCTAAGAAATACAGACGACTCTGAAACATCGAACTTGAAGAATTCTTTCAGCTTATTTAGTTTTTGGTAAGTTAAACACAAAACATACGTTTTCAGCAACACATCCCCTTTCCCAATTGCTTTGAATCACCCAAATCTGCTACTTACAGAAAAAGATCACAGTTCACGTAAAACTTCAACGACTGAAGTATTCAGATTTTAACACAATTTTTCTGCAATTTTCTTGTTGTGGTTTGAAATTTTAATTCATAGGTTACTTCTCTTTGAAGCTGTTTACTTCACAATTGCAGAAACATGAAGTTCGTGCAGTCGAAGTGACACATTTTCCAGATGAAGCTGTTGAGTGGTTTTTACGTAATCCATATGTTAGACAGGTATGCTTTGACTCTCAAAATATACAGTTAGCCAATCTCACAGTCACGTAAAACATGTTAAACACGGCAGAGCTCACAAACGTACAATGAAAAAGTGCACGATACCCCATTATAATACTAACTTAACGCGCCTATTCAATTTACTTCTAGTATTTGTTGCATCGAACATGCCTCCGTGAGATGTATCTAGTTCTTCTTCATTCCTACTCCGCATAAAGTACATGAATTTAATCAGATAGTGAATATTGTAGTTTTATCGCCGATATTCACGAATTTCTACCGAAAAGCAGCAGGGTAACACTACTGACACAGTGAGATATAACAACAACATCGTATGGGCTTTGTTGAGCCACGCAAGTGAGTGGTACACGTGTATTAGGTGGGATGCGCTGATTGGTTGATTAACATGACGATACACGGCAAATGAAACGTGGCGCTTGCTGATTGGTCAATACAAATGAGAACAAGTATATAAGAGAGAGCTAGAGCGAAGACGGAGTTCCTCTCTGCACTATGTGGTGAGACTCTACGCTGCTCCTGGTTTTTGTATGTCTCAAACAAGTTATAGTTTACAATACTCAAGACCAAGAACACAGCAGAATAAAGCGCCATCTACAAGTCACAAGTCCAATTGCAAATAGCACATCCTACAGATCAAAGAGAAAGTCTCCAACAACAACGCTCTCGCCAGTCTTCAATGATACCTGTTTCTACTCACAATTATGGATTGTAATAATAAAGTTGCTGTGAACCCATTTTATGTTTTATTTTGAAGTACACACGAAATACACTACAAGTAGAAACAGAAATACATTGTATATTGTCACTCTATTCAGAATCGTTATCAAACCTAAATCGCCTGTCTTCCCTCTAAAAATATACCACTGAACCACCTTATTACCAACCAATAATAGGAGGCAGACGGCGCGAAATGGTGCATCGGCCAAATCAAGCAAGTTCAATAGATGCTCAAACAAGTTATAGAGTGACAGGTACAATTTTCTTTCAAGGTTCGAGAATATCTCGAAGTCTGGGTAACGGCAACAAGTAAGTCACGAGACAGTTGTTATTCAAAACAAGAAGCAGACCACCAGAGTCCAATGCGATCAGAGTCAGATAGTTTCCTCAAAAAGGACATTATGACGTCATGATAGACGACAGGGGCGGGACAGTTAATCGAAAACAAGTGGCTGAGGTGCCGAAAGCACAAAATTACCATTCGCTCCAATTTCTAGCTTTTGAGTTGCGTTGTCTCCATATGTTAAAAGTAGTTCATCAAGACTATTTTTCTAGAAACAACATTACTTTTCAATGGCTCTGAGAAAAGTCAGTAATTAGCAAGATAGACCCTCAGTGTATAGTGCAATGTAGTAAAAAAGGGATGTGTTAACAAGTCGTGATACTGCATACAAATATTGTAGTTTGATGCTCTGCAATAGAGTTTCATAACTATCATAATCAGGCATCATCATGGATCGATCTGTCAGCAACGGTTTCCACTTCGGAAATGAAGATGTAGATGAGCGTCTCTTGAAGCGAAAATTCGCTGATGCTGAAAAGGTGGGAAAATCAAGTTCAATCATGAGTCAACAATGAGAACGATAAGGAAAGGAGGCAAGGGAAAGTAAGGAGTATTACCAAATGAGTTAGAGAACGTTCGACATGAATTCGACAAGGAAGGCATAGGAATATGTCGAAAGGGTGAATTTAAATCAAGGTTATACTAAAACAAGGTGGTGACAAGGGAATTATATCAAGGCAAATTTGGAGTCAAGGTAAAATAAAAGCAAGTGTCAAGTCAATATTCTATAGGAGAGCGGTTTTCAGGTTAGCGGTAAGAAAAGATTTGAAGTTGCCGTATGCTCGCCGCCTCGCAGTAGGGAGGCTCCGGAGACTGAACGTCAAGATGAGAAGCAGACGGAGGTGGAGTCGGATGGAAGCGACAATGAATACTCACCGTCTGGAGAGGGATTGCATCGTTTGGAGAGCGAATACGAAAGAAGGAGAAAACAGGTATAGTAGTTACGAGCCTAATTATTATGGTTAATCGATGTTTGAGTGGTACTCCGAAACTATGCTAGACTCAGTAAGGGGAGAGAATCAACAGTTTCAAGAGAGGTCACCAAGTATGTACGATCGAGTTTAAAACAAGGCGTTCAAACAAGTCAAGAGTCAACAGTAGAATGATCCAACAAGCAAAAGTACAATTATCTATCGAAGTTCACTACCTAGGGTGGCAGACTAGTGCGGTACACTGAGGGAGAATTTTTGTTACTCATTCAAGACAAAATCAAGTCAAGTGATCAAAACAAGCACAAAACTTATAAAGTTGTATGGTGTGAAAAATCGAATATTTGAGTGAAACACGAATATCTAAGACAAACCGCTACGGACCAGTTGTCATCCAATTATAAGCCAAGCGTATGCTTGACTATTGTAGTAAGTCAAGTATTAAAGCGAATATGCTCAATCAACAACTTGAGGTCATATAAGCAAAACGTGTTTAGAAATAAGGAAACTAAACATGCTACTAACTAATCGTTGAGTTCGGCCAAACTTAAACGAAACTTCCTAGCAATCAAGGGCGTGACAAACCCTGGGTTTCATGATTGTGAAAACTGCTTTTTGAAGTCATTATTGGATCCATAAAGACTAGTCAAAAGAGTTCAGTCAAGTTCAACCTTCTATGCGGAATTAGAGCACAAGAGGGGGATATACAAATCTAGTGCAGTACGAGACGTCGAGAGTCTGCAGACAATACGTTAACGAATAAATGAGAGAAAAAACCATGGTACAAGTGAAAGGTATGGGAGTGATGAACCCATACGAAAAGAGCTATACGACAAATATGTTTGATCTATAGGCTAGAAAAGAAAACAAAATGTTATTGTGTGAATGTTTTGAGTTTTATTATGAGCATCGAAATTGAAAGGCAGTTGGCAGTTAGCCAATGCAGTAAGCTGCAGGAGCACAGTGCTCGCTATGCAGGCAATCGGGGTAGGACTGGGCAGTACCGTACCCGCGTCAATTCAACAAGGCCTAAAAATGAAGGACACCATGTAGGGCGTTCCATTAGAATCGTTACGATTAAAATTATTGCTGTTATTTGTGGTGAAACATATTTCGAATAACGGTAGTTGTAGTTTTGTGATATTTTGGAAGTGTATATACCAACCAAGCGGATACAAACAAGAGTTCAAGATCAAGATAAACTGTCAAGTATATTGAAATCGAGTCAAGGTTGTTGAAACAAAATTTGAAAATATTGAAATTGAGTCAAGGTATTGAAACGAAGGTGAAATTTGAAAATATTGAAATCGAGTCAAGGTTATTATCAAGAACAAGTGCTAGAATCCAAGAGAGGATTCAAGGTAGGATATCGGGTCCTGAAACAAACTGAACATGTCTTCGTTGGGAGCGTACAAGGCATCATTGACTAGAACTACGAAAACACTCAGGAAAATTATTGACAAGAACCAGGGTAAGTTTGAGAATACTATTGAGGATGATCCTGAATTTCAAGTCAATACGAGTTACATCAAGCGCAAGAAAAATGAAATTCGAACGGTAAAAAGTTATCGGCTGAGTTAGAAGTAGTTGAAAGCACAATTAACAATGCGATAAACTATTTGGAGAATATTGAGGATGCTGCAAGAAAAGCACATGAACTAGCTGACTACGAGAAGCATGCTAAAGAAGTTAAAGCTCTAGATCTACTCGAAACTGGAAAAGATATGATAGGAGATTTGAAAGCAAGGGAATTAGAGGTAGCAGAGTTCAAAGAAAGTCTAGAAGCTGAAAAAACAGTAGTAAACGAGGCTGATGAGTTCTTTGATTCATCAGAATTGACACAAGTAGTGACGGACAATATTAGTAACAGTCCTATACAGACTGCTACACCACAACACACGATCGTAGCTCAATCAGTCAACCAAGGTCAATTAGTCAATCAAGGTCAGTCAGCAAATCAGAATCAAGCGACGAACACACGGAACCTGAAATCAATCAATGTTCAAATACCCAAAATTGAGTTGAAAAGGTTCGAAGGGGACGCCAACAAGTTCAAGGCATTCTGGGAATTATTCAAGACAACAATCGACAGTAATACGGGATTGAACGAGATTGACAAGTTCCTTTATCTCAAGTCGTTAGTACAAGGTGAGGCTGCGGGAGTTATCGAAGCAATTCCAATGAATGCTCAGAACTATAAGATTGCGTGTGATTTACTGATAAAGAGCTATGACAAACCAAACGAAGTACGAAAGTCATTGGTCCGGAAATTATTAGGGATTCCCAAAGCAACACACGATGTTACCAACCTCCGATCTACATATATACAAGTCAATACAATAATTACTATGCTGATCAACTACGAGGAGTGCGAAGAAGCCACAACAACTCATGAGTTAGTAAAGGATAAGTTTCCTTCTACCATCGTGAAGGAGGCAGCACGGCGTGAGTTTAGAACAGGCAAAACATGGGAAATCAAGGAACTTATGAACAATATTGAAGCAATTATACAAGAAGAAGAGGCGGTGGCTTCATACAGCGCAATTGAGACGAGTATTTGAGTGTACACAATAACAATACAAGACAAAGTCTACCATACAAAAGGGGAGGACAACCAGATAGTAATGTTAATGTGTGCCTATTCTGTAAAAAGGTAGGTCACATGTCATATGCCTGTCTAACGGTGAAATGTCCCAAACAGCGCAGAGCAGCTCTCATCAAGGAAAGGGCCTGTTTCAAATGCTTCAAACCGGGACATAGGTCCATCGTGTGTTCCAGGAGAAATTGCAGAAAATGCGACGGTCCTCATGATCACACCATTTGCCACATGAATTTGAACGAACAAGTTGTAGGTGGTTATAACAATTACCAGCCGACCCATCAAACATACACTCAGCAAGGTATATCATACGGGTATAGCAATACAGGTGGGCGAGGTCAAGGAGGATACACAGGTGGTAATAATGGTCAATATCAATACCAACAGCAAGGGAATAACTCACAGGTGAACCATTCATTCAAGGGCAACAAAGAAACGGCTTCTGAGACCCATTTTCAGAGCGGAGTCGGACCGAAGTTGAAACAGTAACATCGGTAATTCATCAATTACAGACAAGCATTAAACAAGTTCAAGAGCAAAGAGCAAGAAAACAAACCCCTCGACTGATGACGCTTTTCACACATGCAAGTAACAATGGTAAATCATGCAAGGTAACAGTTTTGTTGGATACAGGTTCACAATCGTCATTTATAAAAACAGCAATAGCAGATGAACTACAACTGGAAAGTACAAGAGAAGAACTGATCAATATAACAGGCATTGGAGGTCACCAGACAAGGGTTTGTAGCCAAATAGTACAAGTGAATTTTGTGAGTGAAACAGGGGAGCCGTTAGCTTTGACAATGAGAACTCAACCAACAATTACATCTCAGTATCTCATGACAACGATTGATGAGACTGATAAGAATACACTTCAAGAGTTAGGTTTTGATATAGGAATGTTGCCCGAAGGATACGTAGAACCTGATATATTAATTGGAATTGATTACTATTGGCAAGTTATCAGACAAAATCAATCTATTACACTACCGTCAGGGCTTACAGCATTGAACACATTGATAGGCCTTCTAGTAGCTGGGTGCACGGAATATAAGTCAAGGTTGAGTCAAGCTCAATACCTCACTAGCCTCATAGCAATCAATAAGCAAGTGGAATACGATCAACTATGGCAATTTGAGTCAATAGGAATAATGGATGATCCATGCGCTAATATAGAAGAGGAAATAAACAATGAAGTTATCAAGTTTTTCAAAGAAACAGTAGAGGAAAAAGACGGTTTCACCTTTGTGAGATTTCCCTTCAAGACAAATCATCCACATATTGCAGACAATTATAGTTTAGCAAAGAAACGACTTGAATCCCTGTATCGAAATCTGGAGAAACAACCTGAGTTATTGAACAAATACGACAATATATTCAAAGAACAACATGACAGCGGAATTCTTGAAAAAGCGCCCAGAGTTCAAGGAAATACAAGAATCTATCATATACCACATCAAGTAGTACTCAAGCCAACTAGCAACACCACAAAGGTACGTATAGTTCTAGATGCATCATCTAGAATGAGAGGGGAGATATCGATCAATGAAGCTATGCACCAAGGTCCGTCCATATTACCAGACATAACTGGAGTTTTATTGAGAGCAAGGACCCACAAGTTTTTAATAACGTCTGATATAGAGAAAGCATTCCACCAAGTTCGATTACAAGAAGCAGACAGGGACGTTACAAGAGTAATCTGGTTGAAAGATATAAACAGACCTCCATCAGAAGACAATTTACAAATACTGAGATATACAAGAGTACCTTTCGGAGTGTGCGCGTCACCATATTTATTAGCAATCACAATTCAATATCATCTGGACAAACTAAATAGTGAAATAGGTCATCAAATCTCAAGGAATATATATGTAGATAACCTAATCCTGGGTGGTGAAAACGAGGAAGTGATAGAACACAGTTACCACACCACCAAGACGATTTTTGACAATATGAAAATGAATTTAAGAGAATTCACGACAAATTCCAAGAAGGCAATGGAAACAATACCAGCCAAAGACAAGGCAGAAGATCAAGTCAAAGCTAACTTATTAGGGATACCTTGGGACACAGAACAAGATCAATTTCAGCTTGGAATCAAGATGAAATCGAAAGACAAACTTACAAAACGAACAATAGTAAGTGAGGCAGCAAGCACGTTCGATCCTTTAGGATTGTTATCCCCTTTAATGATAAGTATGAAATTGTTCATAACTAAGTTATGGAAAAGTGGAAAAGAATGGGACGACAATCTAACTCAAAAAGAACAAGACGAGTGGGGTAAAATATTGAACAACTTGAACAATACCAAAATATTGATTCCAAGAATAGCCACAACAAGAAACTGTGAGGCGAAGTATAGCTTATGTGTGTTCGCCGACGCTTCCGATAAGGCGATGGGGACGTGTATATACCTCAGAACAGAATACAAAAGTTTGACAACATGCAACATTATTATTGCAAAAGCAAGGGTGAATCCTAAGAATAGTGTATCAACACCACGCTTAGAATTGGCAGCAAGTCTATTAGGAGCAAGGTTAGCAAAGTTCGTAGTTAACCAACTAGACATTCCTATTAGTCAAGTGTACATGTTTTCAGATTCATTACCTGCGCTATACTGGATAAACAACAACAAACAAAACCTCAAGACCTTTGTAAAAAACAGGGTGGTAAACATTCAAAATATACGTCATGATTTCAAGTTGGACCAAATTGTAACTCCAATGTTCTATGTCCGATCTGAAGAAAATCCAGCCGATTGTGCTACACGAGGGTTAGATAATTTAGCAATCAAGAATCACATATGGTGGAAAGGACCACCATGGTTGAATAGGAAACCGGAAGAATGGCCGAATGAAGTGAAGACCTTTCATTTGCAAGAGACAATGAAAGAAACAAGTGAGATAACCAGAGAATATTCAAGCAATGTAGCGACATTTGAGACATCGTCCAGTGTTCCATTCAACAAGGTCAGTTCGCTGGAGAGGTTAGTACGAATAACAAGCAAGATTTTACAAGCACTTCATGGAATGATATACAAGAAAATGAACAAGGTGAACCAAGGTAAATTAGACCAACACATACCTGAACTGAATCAGTTTAACGGAAAAAACTCCACAATCAAGTTATTGAAGCTAGCGGAAAAAGTAGTAATACGAGAACATCAAAGAGAAGCAAAACAAGAAATGAATCAATTGTCAAAAATCAAACAAGATGTAGTGATGGATAGTGATGGAATCACGAGATTCAGAGACAGATTGGAAAATTCGGCCTTGAGTTACCAAGCAAGAAATCCAATTTTAATAGCAAAAACTCATCCGTTGGCAACATTGATCATAAGACAAACACATATAGAATCAATTCATGGAGGAAAAGAAATGACACTGGCAGCAATTAGAAACAAGTATTGGATTCATGACGGCAGAGGAAAAATCACAAGTGTCCTGAAACAATGTATTCCTTGCAAGAGATTTCATGGCAAACCGTTCAAATATCCAGAATTTCCACAATTACCAGCAGAAAGAGTGCAACAAAACAAACCGTTCGATAATATAGGAATTGATTATGCTGGTCCGTTTACAGTACAACAAACGCATTTGAACAGAATCGGCGAACAAAAGGTGTGGATTCATTTATTCACGTGTTTGGCAACAAGGGCAGTACACATCGAAGTGGTGTCAGATAACAGCACACTCGAGTTCATCGCATCAATGAGAAGATTTTTCGCAAGACGACAAATTCCCAAATTGGTAATTTCGGACAATGCCACCACGTTTGTGGCAGGTAATGAAGTCATCAACAAAAGTCTAGAACAGTCACAAATAGTTAACAATCATGAAGTACAAGATTTCATTTTGAAAAAACGGATAGAATGGAGGTTTATAACTCCCAGATCTCCATGGAAAGGGGGATTCTACGAAAGATTGATAGGTTCTATAAAGTCTTGTTTGAGAAAGACAATAACCAACAAAATTGTGTCGTATCGTGAATTTGAAACCTTAGTTTGTGAAGTTGAGCAAGTGATCAACACAAGGCCGATTACAAAAGCAAACAGAGATATCAATGATTTGGAAGTTTTGACACCAGCTGACTTGTTACAAGCAACAAACAACTCAACACTTACAGAAGTGAAAATAGATTCATCAGAACAAGAATTCACTATCAAGACTTTAGGGTCAAAAGAACAAGCTAATCAATGGTCAGCATCAGCCAGTTCGAGGTTGAACCAATTCTGGAGAGTATGGAAAGAACAATACTTGAATACAACGAACTGAGAGACAGACAAGCGACAGACAAGCAACAATACAACGAACTGAAAGACAGACAAGCAAGCCAAAACAAACAGGCGGCAGCTGAACAACAACCAAGAATCGGAGAAATAGTGTTGAGCATAGACGACCAACTAACTAGAAGAGAATGGAAGATGGCAATTATTGAAGAACTAATATGTGGTAGTGACAACAAGATAAGATCCGCCATAGTAAAATTGGGAAAGAATCGAGTGAAAAGATCAATTAACATGCTAGTGCCATTAGAATTGAGAACAAAAGAACAATATCAAGCAACACAAACAAATACAGACAAAAGAACAAGACACGATCGAGTGGCAAAACTAAATAGATATTATTGTGAGATTGATGATTCTGACGATGAATAAGTTTTGAAGTGTTCAATTCGTATTGTTGCTATTCTTCAATGTTACAAGCAAGTATACAATAAACTATATTTGTCATAATTCAGATGTCCATCAACGGCGAGAACAACAAACCTATGGAAGTGGGACCTGAGAAGGAGCGCGAACTGTTAGGAGACGGTTGCATTTCGGTAGAAATGGCTCAACAAGTGGTAAACCGTATCGCTGAACTCGAAAAGCAAGTGGCCAACCAACATCAAGAGATGAAGAATCTGACCGAAGCAATTCTCACCAAGCTGGATGACAACAAACAGTTGGCTACCGGAAAATGGGACCGATTCACAGAACAATTCAATGATTTCTTCGACTATGTACAGGTGAGCAGAGTTTGAGATAGGTGACGAAAATCAATGTATACAAGTTCTGTTCTGTTTACAACAAGGTATATCTAGATTGAGGATCAAGTCATACGTTATATTTATATTTTTTTCCGTAATAGAAATTGACGTATATAAGGTCTAACAGACTAGGAGGCAGATGGCACAACAATGTCAAAATATCAAGATTGATTTTACAGCGTACCAAGGACGAGTCTGGAGACGAGCCAAACTCTCAGGAATCAAGCTCGGGATACAAGTCGACCATGTTCAACTCTCCACCGAAAGTACACCATCATCCGTATCAGCACAATCGTGGAGGTCAATTCGCCACTGGGAAGTGGGTAAATCCGAAGAAAATGGACAATCGTCCAGTCATGGCTTGTCATTTCTGTGGAGTGAACCACTGGGCAGATGACTGCCTTGTCATTTCCAAGGTCGGTGATCGCATCGAGTGGGTGTACGAGCATGACAAGTGCATCAGATGCTTGTACGACAAGCACGAAGGAAGATGTCGTCCCACATACAACGGGTTGCCACGAAAGTGTAAACACTGCAACAAGATTGATGACCACAACTCTGTCCTATGCACATCGGAGCGGCATCGTCAAGTACTCCGTCTGTTGGTCCAGGGTCAGTGACAAGCTTTGATCATACGCGGACTTTGTTGTTGATTTCATGTTCAAAATGAACGATTGTTAATAATGATGTTGTTATTTTCAAGTTAAAACTTCATCGAGTTAATTGACTCAAAGGGTATGAAATTCAAGTTGTTGTTGGGGGAGTGTTGAGCCACGCAAGTGAGTGGTACACGTGTATTAGGTGGGATGCGCTGATTGGTTGATTAACATGACGATACACGGCAAATGAAACGTGGCGCTTGCTGATTGGTCAATACAAATGAGAACAAGTATATAAGAGAGAGCTAGAGCAAAGACGGAGTTCCTCTCTGCACTATGTGGTGAGACTCTACGCTGCTCCTGGTTTTTGTATGTCTCAAACAAGTTATAGTTTACAATACTCAAGACCAAGAACATAGCAGAATAAAGCGCCATCTACAAGTCACAAGTCCAATTGCAAATAGCACATCCTACAGATCAAAGAAAAAGTCTCCAACAACAACGCTCTCGCCAGTCTTCAATGATACCTGTTTCTATTCACAATTATGGATTGTAATAATAAAGTTGCTGTGAACCCATTTTATGTTTTATTTTGAAGTACACACGAAATACCCTACAAGTAGAAACAGAAATACATTGTATATTGTCACTCTATTCAGAATCGTTATCAAACCTAAATCGCCTGTCTTCCCTCTAAAAATATACCACTGAACAACCTTATTACCAACCAATAATAGGAGGCAGACGGCGCGAAAGGCTTAATTTGGAGAGAGCAAACACTATTTTGCACTTCTTTCACTTCATAATTAATTACCGTGGCAAGGCCAATTCTGGCCCGGTTCAGCTTTCAAACCAACTGCTCTTCAGTACAAGTTCTGTGAGCTGGAATAGTAAGAGGTGTTTTGGTTCATGTTTTCTGACTGGTTACCGAAATAGAATTTACTCATGGGCACACCTCGAGAACCCAAGCTCATTTTCAAGAGAAAAGAACTCATTTTTTGTTTTTCAGTTGTCTTCGCTCGGTCTTTCGTTCGAAAATGAAGATTTTCACATTAATATGGAGGATCTGCTGACACTTCGCGCTGTCAAAATCGACCTTCCGAACATTGACACGAATTCTGTTCGTATTTTTCTGAAAGTACGTTGCTATTCATTATAGTAAAAAAATTGTGAGTTGTATTTTGATCTACATATACTCCGTTTCGACTGAGATATTATGCGATCAAACTACAAACACATAATTTTGATTCGCCGTAGGACTCCTACAGTATGTATACAGAACTTTTAGACCGTTTCATATACGTAAACTTAATCGGACAAAGGATGGGATTTTCGAATTTGTAACTGAATTCCTATTGCACGTATTTTTGAGAAATATTTCCTACGCGATTGAAGATTGCGCTATAGAACAGTCGTTGGTTATTTCAAATAAGTCCTCTATGACTTTCGATGGGATTGATGAGAACTGTATACCAGAAGTAAATTGAATAGTCACATAAACGTACCATTCTAATGAGGAATATTGCACTTTGGCGTTGCACGTTTCTGAGTTCTGCTGTGTTTAACATGTTTCACCTGACTGTGCAATTAAAGAATCCGTCCCGCTCTAATTTTGACTTATGAGTTAACAATCTGACCATTTGGCAAATGAAAAACCATTATCAAAAATATATACTTTTATATCTCTATCTTGCTTCGTTTGCTCAGAAAAGCGGCTTACGTAATGACACCGATAGGGGAGTTGCGTACGGGGTATGCTCCAAATAGCCTATAGAAGTACAACAATATTTTTAAAACTTTCTTGCATATACGAAAACACAATTAGAGACTACAAAATGGAAATAAATCTGGACGTAAAGGAACCAAGTCAAATTGCGTCACAGTGAAAATGTTCATGTCCTCTTTTTTAATGCTTGATGTTATGCAAATTTTACAAATTTTCAATATGAAAGTTTTTGCATGGTCTATGCGAAGACATTGCGAAACTTTTTTAAGCTTTTTGAATTTTTCGTGAAGCTCAGATTATAGCGAAACGGTTTCTTTAACTAACAGTGTATTGCAGGAATGGATTTCTGAAGAGAGGAACATCGTGAGGGCCACGTTTAACGAGGTGGTTGGGCTCGCTCCTCTCGATTTGGACAATCTCGTCAGTTGCGTCAAGACTGGAATCCTCTCCGATCTGGACATTCTAGAGGAGAAGAATGATCGGACCGATGAACCCCATGATCTCGTTTTTCGGGCGAATATCGCTCGTCCCAACGATATTCTAGTAGTTGAGTTTCGAATTCGCTCTCACCACAGTTATCCCGTTCTATTCGAAGCATATCCTTTAACCAGTCCTCCTTCCACAGACTAAGTACATATAGCGGGTGCCATTATTATAAATTTTTGTCTCTCGCCGGAAACGAACCTGCGAGCAAAAGATTTGTAACAGGGCGCGACCCACTGTGCTATTTGAGAAAATAACCGTGTGAGCTTTGGAATCGAATGCATGCGTGCGTACACAGCGGAAAGTGAGATATACAGTACCCTCCCACCTTTCCGGTGGCGACGACTATATGAAACATCCCGCTACCTCTTCATCCATCTTTGCGGCTTGCGCTTTGTCTGTTTGATACAAGACTATGATAGTTCACAGTGGTGCATTACTTTCAGTAACAAAATTACATAATCACACACAAATCAAATTATCAACCGTAGAATGTAGGAGCAAAGCACCAGCCGGGAAAAAAACTTTCTCAATTTTTTGGTTCACTTGTTCACCTTACTGTTTCAACTACCCATTTTCTACCTCTACGTGTTCTCTCTCATGAAATGTATCTAACTTCGTATTCGGTTTAGTGTTTCTACCCCAGTCTCGCATCTATATTTGTTGTATTGTGCTCTCTATGTAAATGTTCAATGGTCTAGTAAACAAGATGTTGGTTTGTGGTGATCCGTTGTAACTAGAACTCGAATAGCAAATGTATCAAACTGGAGTAAAATTATATTTTTAGGACCACTCATATGGGCAACAACTTCAGTTCCAGGGAAAGGACGAACCAGAAAACCAGTAACAAAAGCCCCTACGAGAAGGAAATACGTAAAAACATGTGAAACGACGTTAGGAAATATGCCCACTTGCGGTTAAACGTTTTGTAGTCTGGAGTGTTTTACAAGTTTAATAAACGATGAATGCTGCTCGGAGCATACTTCAATGTTTCGCCGGCAGCTCCGATATAAATGTCAAGAAAATCAATCAATACAGAAGCATCCATCTGTACCCTTATTCATTTGAAAGTCAAATCAGTTAGGAAAGTTTATTTGGAGTTATGTAGTTAAATTTTTTCCGTTCCCCTCACTTTTCGTAACAGTCGATTCAATTCCCTGTTTCATCTGCATTATTTAGTTGCATACTCACGGCCACATTCATTATTGGTGAATTCATTCAACTTCATCTTGAATCAGTGAAGAAAATTATCGGGACTATGTATTTGTAAGATCGAGAGGCCGAAACGGTGAAGCTTGTTCATTTTACTCACGTTTAGATAGTAACGTTTTTCTAACATTGTTTACTGAACACATTGTCTTAAAACTACTAAATTTATCCCTTTCTTCATGATCTAATTTTTGTTGGTTATTTTAGTACATATCCAAATAGTTCTTGTTTCCTCTCACTTTACGTCTTCACGTAATTGTACCTGAATCGTAGGTCATTCCACTGTTTCAACTGCAGTTCTTGTATACATTCCCACGGCAACAATCAATATTGCCGCTTTATCAAATTGAACAATAATACTAGAAAAGGTGAAAGATAATTAATTCGGTGTTTACTTTACAGTGTATTCGAGACGAAGCAATGAGCTGTGTGAGAATATTGTCCAATTCGTAAAAAGTGGGGGACCAGAAAGTGTGTGAGTTCTGTTCAGTTTAACCGTTTTCAGCAAAAAGTAAACAATACGATGTTGTGAATGAGTGTGCAACAAAAATAGAACAATACATTTATTTGACAACGGTTCACAAAAACAAAAATTAGAAAAATGTAATTTTAGCATGAAAGTGCACAGTGGATTTACGTAAGTACGTTGTGAACCGTTGTGCAAATAAATGTATTGTTCTATTTTTGTTGCACACTCATTCACAACATCGTATTGTTCACTTTTTGCTGAAAACGGTGAAACCGAACAGAACTCACACACTTCCTGGTCCCCCACTTTTTACGAATTGTTCTCTTTTTGTTGCTTTCTCCTAGATTAGAACCTGCTCACTCCTAGATTAGAACCACAATAATGAATTTTGAAAAATGGTGACTATCAAAATCCTGATATCTGTACGAAGTTCCGAGTTTTCCAACGGCTTGGTCCCGTTTCTTTTCCCAAATTATTTTTGGCGCCAATTGACTCATAAAACTGGGGTGATTGGCGAAACTAGTACAAAACCAGCCTTTCTCGCTTCGTTCATTAAAGTCGTTCGGCGCCTAAAGTTAACCATGGTACCAAAATTCTGAAAAAAGCTGGGATTCACTATGTCATCTCTATGCGAAATTTTGGATCATTTCACTCATGGTAGCCCAAATTTTTTGCAGCTTGGCGCCATTTGGCGCCAGGCGCCATAAGCAACATAACATTCACTAACTTTTGGCGCCGAGCTATCTTTGAGGGTTACACACGTGTGCCAACTTTTAGCCAATTTGGTTCAGTAGTTTTCTCAAACGTATGCGGACACCGGACGGGAGACAAGGGACAACGGAAATTTTCATAACGACACGAGAGCACATTTTTCTTCCAAACTTAGATTTCTAGCTCTTTCTCTGACTCATTATTCGTAGGGATTTCAATTTATAAACGCCGATTTTTCCCCGGAAACCCCGATTTACAATGTTGGCGCCAGGTGGCGCCTAAGAATAGGCGCCGTTGGTAATATGGTAAATAACAAACCTCTACGGCCTCCTTCATTTATAATTCATACTTCTCCGCAAAATATTAGTCATAACAGTACTTCGCAAGTTTTTTCTCATTTGACGCCAATAGGCGTCCGTGTTTGGCGCCAAGGGTCAGCCATGGCGCAATAGTCTGGGACATAGCTCAAAACCAGTATTAAGACAACTGTGCAAAAACTCGGGCAGTTTCACTCATGGAAACACATATTTTTTTTAGCTTTTGGCGCTTATTAACGCCCGCGCCAAGCGCCAGACAGAACGTAAAGACACCAAACTTTCGGAACCGAGCTAACTTTGACGTTCACACAAGTGTGCCAAATTTTAGTCAATTCGGTTCAGTAATTTTTTCTCAAACCTATGCGGACATGGGACGGGAGACGAGGGACGAGGGACGAGGGACAACGGAAAATTTCATAACGACACGGACTCATAACTCTTTTCAAACTTGACAGATTTTCCTATTTTTTCACACAACATGTATTTAATAGATCTCTAGCTCTCTCTTTCTTTAAATTTTGAAAAATGATTTTATTTGAAGATTTTTGCGGTTTGAAAGCTAAAAATGGGTGCGCAATGGCCGAACCAAACACAACTCACACGCATCGCTTTGCGCGCGATTTTAATTATGAAATCAGGAGTATCGGGAGCAGTTATGTTAAACCAGCTCGTTTATATCGTATCCGAGAAACTCTTGAGCGCACTATATAACGCGTATGGTATGGGAAGATACATAGTCCAATCTGTGTGACTTTTAGCGAATACTCATATGACATTTCAGAGAACAATTTGTGTATTTAGTAAATCAGTTCCTCTTTCAATTTATATATTATGTTTCTTTCTTTCGCTCTATTTTATGCCAACTCAAGACGGTGAATGAACCATAGAATCGCAACTATCGAAAACATATTTTTCCCCCGGTATTCGGTTTGAACTATGAAGCCAACAATACTAAACAATTAATGTATGAGGTAGAACATTTATAAAGTTCTCTGTCGAACAAAATCTCTTTTCGTTGCAAAAAGTGTTCCAATCTACATGCAATATCTCATTTGGGATGTTACTGAGATCTATAAACTTATTAAACTATAAGAAAACTAGGAAGTTGAAACTACTATACAAAACCACGTTGCTCGTGTAAACAAGCTCAACTAACTGTTGATATCAGGCTACATGTTAGCTTTTCTTCCTGTTCATCGAAACACGTACCCACGATTTTTGTGAACCCTAGGTTCGCTCTAAGAAATAGAAAGAGTGTGGTGTTGTATATTACGAAATAGTCAGTCGTTAATCGAACGATTTGAACGGCCGAGGTATAGTTTGTTTCACCCACTGATAACCCTCTACAGTAATATGATCAAACTTCCAGGTTAAGGTTAGGTATGTCGGCTTTTTCGGATTTTCAACAAATTTCGGTAGTGTCTTCTCCACCCTTACTACTACGAACATTAAGTTTCCAACCAAAACAATGAAATATTCAGAAGAAACATCCTGCTGAATATTTCACGAATTACTGTACAAGTATATTGATTGATGAAACGGAGTATATTGTAGTTTGATCCCAAACTGATCTGACTTGAATTGAAATTATGCCTATAGTTACAAACTGTTCTTTGCTAGGTTTGAAGTGTTGGAAATCGTTGTGAGTATGTGAGTAGATTTGGCTATCTGTGTTTTTCTCTGCTTTCAATAATTGAGGTTTTACCAGTTGTAGTATGTTTATTAATGTTTTATGACTAATTTTTTTTAAAGTTCATATAATTAAATCATTTTCGATCGAAGTCTGTTCTCATACATATGAGAGAATGAATTGATATTATGAAATAGTTATTCGGAATGAAGTCCAAGTACGAATGAAAAAAACCATACCACCTCTTCTAGTACATTGTTAAAGGGGGGCAGCATTGAATGTTCAAATAAATTTAAATACTGAGATAACTCGATATATACTAATATATTTCCCAATTATAAACTATAAATGCTCTATTTTTGTAATTTTACTTCATTTTCACCTAGGTCAGACACGCAGAGTAAGTTTGGAGTGGCGCCAACTAACGTGACAGCCGTAGTTTAGTTGTCACGCACAAATCAATATTTACACCAACCAAATAAAATTAAGCAAAACAATTCATTGCTAATATCATATTTGTATCTCATATACCATAAAGACAATTCAATATTACAGTCACACAACTTTTACGAAGAGCATAAATCAAAGAGCAGGAAAGTTCTTTTTTCACAATGTATA
This sequence comes from Litoditis marina, assembly GCA_964036275.1. Taxonomy (NCBI): domain Eukaryota; kingdom Metazoa; phylum Nematoda; class Chromadorea; order Rhabditida; family Rhabditidae; genus Litoditis; species Litoditis marina. Next base: position 48,431,118 of record OZ038433.1, on the reverse strand, counting down.
AGTAATATACACCATTTACAACAAAGTGATAATGCTAGAAACATATGAATAAGATCACAGATCTAGCCAATCGGCCAATTTACAAAACTTTCCACAGAAAAATATGCATGTTCGTCGATATATCCCGGGACAGGCATGGGTACATTGCCCACATTGGGCCACAAATATAGCCAGGTTATTCTTAGAAAAATGACATAAAAAAAACTACCAGATTCGGCAAAAAGTAGAAACGATTATCGCTAGACAGATAATGGTAAATGGAAACGATCATACGGGAATGCCTCAAATTGCAGAATGGAGTCCTCGCTCCTCCAGTGACTCAGATAACAAATACCTAGAATGCATACACATAGGTTTGTCAGATTCTATTATTGTTCATTTGACTGAACTTGTGACTGTCATAAAATTCACCAAGAAAGAAATGAACGATATAAGAGAATTTCTGTTTGTGAGCCAGAAAATGGGCCTAGTTCACGTACTTTACTAACTATCGCTGACTATCTCAGCAAGCTCTCCTGAACAAAGTGACAGAGTATTACCTCTACAATGAACTGCTGAGCTACTTCTACATTTTCATTTCTGGATGCTGAATGGTATTCTACCAAACCTTCAAGAGTACATAAGTTGGGCAAGCGACAGTAATAAAACTACTTGATGCGGTTTACCGAAAAATTCAAGTTGAGTTTACATAAAAACGATCACCGACCAAGATTTACCTTATTTTTATTCCAGTTTAGTCGAGCAGCAAATGTGTTTACGCAGAAAGACGAGCGTGGGTGTGGGGTGCTTACCACCTCGTAAACGTAGATCTGAAAATACGTTTTTGCAGAATTGCCAATTTTTAGAGCAAACCAAAAACAGCTTTCTGGAATATTACAGGAAAAATGCAAACATAAGAAGGGCAGTATGAAGAAGGCTAGTACTAACTTAGAAAATCTGACTGAGAAACTACAGAGGAAAATTCAGTCTTCCACCAAATGACCATATCGTGTACACGGTCAAACTAAATTTGGAGTTTCATCCATGCTTACGAACAAAAGTTACCTTATTTATATTTCACGCCAGTGCTCTGCCAAGCGCACAGGGATCAGATAAAGCCTCTTCCGTAAAAAAATAAACCTCTCGCGAAGAAGTATGTCTGAAATAAACGGCATTTTCAACTGCCACTATCATCAGTAATTATACACCGGTAAGGTACGACAATCCCACGAACATTAGTCTAGTTTTGATTATAAATTTTGTTGAAACTCGTGATAACTCAACAAAAATAGGCCAATTCTTGCAATTTTGACGAAAAGGGTAAGGGAGTCCGTTTTTCACCATTCGGACAACTTCACTGTGGTATGATTATGGTTTTCTCCTGTACTAAACTACTATCAATGAACAAAACATATTCTATTGCATAAGACAAACTGCAATGTGCGTGTATTATTTGATAACACTCGAGCGAAAACAAACCAAAATTTGTAGTGAGTTGACTTACATTTTGATTTTGGGGATTTTTTCCAGAAATTATCATTAATGAAATAATATTCATTCCACGTCCAAGCACTGGACACTTCATAACTTCATAGTGGGAGAATCTGGATAAGTTCCACATCATAACACTAAAACAAATAATACAGCCGCACAATTTGTGTAAACCATCCTGTTTAGGCTATCAATGTGTTGTTCACTCAGATGATAAGAAAAATCAACGCTTATTATGTGAAAAAGACGATTAGGGTCATACTCATACTCCAGTAAAGTTTTTGCTTCAAACACGTGAAAATTGATGATTTGGCACAAAAATCAGAGAAATTCTACCGTTTTCAGCGAAAAAGTAGTCCGTTTTTCGCATTTTTCTGACTATTCGGACAACTTTACTGGTATATGACTGCTTTGTCGCCGAGAACAGAAGAATCGGTCAATTTCAATGGAGGATCATCAGTTTACATGTGTGCGCACAACACGGACTCCATTTCGTCGATCAGTCAGACCTTACTGGTTTTCATGGACAGTTCGATTTAGTTGGAAGTCTGCTGACTGACTGACAAAATTAAAAATGCATACGAATTTCTCTCTTGGATATACTACGAAATTGACATACTTTGGAAGGGAAACAGAAATGAAGAAGACACATATAATAAGCATTATAAACTAACCTGAAGGAAACATAATAGGGGAGAAGATATGCATCGACATCAATCACGGCATTATACCGATACCACTTTTAGCATGCTCGATTTGATGGAAGATCGATTATGGGCTGGATGGAACCTGAAGAAAATAGCGCATAATCAGTTTTTTTATTAACTTTGAAAACATATACGTCATAGCACAGCGAAAAACAATACATAATAAAATAATACAATCAAATAATAAACCAATCCGGAAGTTACGTCCGAAATCGAGAATCATCCGGCTTTCTTTCCAGCATATTCTGTTTTCCCAACATATTCAGACTAAAATTACATGTAACATGAACGAAATAGTAAATAACAACGAAATACAGAAAGAAAGGAGACAAAATTTAAAATCGGATCAACTGCCAATATTTTTGTTGACTGCGCCGCTCGCCTGCCGCTCTGCGTCTAGTGCCTTTTGGTCTTTCCGATTGGAGCACGTTAGGCAAATCGCCCATTCAATGCAGCCCCCCTTTAATACACATCCGCATGTTCTACACACTACGTAACACTGTTGTAGATTACTTCACTGTTTCACCTCCAGTAGTAAATAACATATCTGTGACGGCATTCAATACGACGAGGGCTTTCACTTGTCAATTCATATCAGAAATGTAAGAGCATAAAAAATAATGTGTCGCCATTATATCACACACTCTTAAATTCTTATATATATCTCACTTTACGAAAAGTTGATTAGACTCACTCCTGCAACTACAGCTATTTTATATTCGGGCTGAAGGATTCAGTACTTTTTCTCCGAATTTAATACTTCAATCGATGAAAGAAAAACTACTGAAAAAAATATATTTTGTCGCTATAACACTACTACACATCCTCAATTATTATGTATTATTCACTTTAAATAGCATTGTATTCCAATCGTCGGTTACTTTTCTCTCCATGTCCTAATCTCAATCAATATACAAGCTCATTTCGTACTGAGAAATCAAAAAAAACAGGACTTATAGTTATTTCAGTACAAATCCTCCGATTCATTTGTTTTTCCTCACTTTACGTGTATATTTGGGTTATCTACAACTTGACTGTTTCCAATACTGTTCTTGTATAAATTCCGACGGCAACTTTCAGTCCGTCCCTCTTATAAATTTGATCATCATATTCAGAAAATCGAAACATCAAAATGTATGGCCTTTAGTGTTCACTACACGCCCTAAATTCCAGTAAACATCATTTTAAACGCTTTTGTTTTCTCTGTTCTCAATGAAACAATAAACTTGAATAGATTATTTCACTGTTCAATATGCAGTGCTTTACACACCTGCGGCAAATTTCACTGATGCCGATCCGTTCGAATAATCATTTGAGTAGAGAAAAACATCGGTTAGCATTTTCGTAATAATATAATACTACAAACAATCAAATTATTTCGCTCACTCGGAGTGTATTCGAATCGTAGAGTACTTCGTTGTTTCAACTTCAGTTCTTGTTTGCAGTCCTGGTAAGTTGGTTTGGTCGCCGGCAAATTGTATTCTTGATATTCCCGACCACAACAGCAAAAGGTGGCCAACAACAAAAGTAAAGGTGAACAAAAGTAACGGACTACCTAAGAAAGTTTTTTGAAAGCTAGCTAGCTGAAGCACAAGCAAGCGTGCGGAAAACGTTCCTAACCACATTCACGCTGAAATGTTTATTTTAATGCGTTTACACGCTATTGACGCCTAGGTTACTAAATTATGATAAATCCGTTTTTTTTTTGTAAACCTGAGTTACTTTTGTAATACTCCGTTACTTTAGTGGTTCACCACAAAAGGCCGACAGATTGAAAAATGCACCGCGAGTGAGTCGTTGATTACTTGCCAGCATGTGAGAGTGTGTGTGGATCAATGATACGCGGACTGGCTTGCCGCTCGCCAAGCTTCACTTTTGAGAAAAGCTCGAGCGGTGTTCACAACTCCTTGAACGAATTATGTACACGAGATATCTTTCCTAGGTGGGTAGCAATCTTTCAAAGCCTCATGAGATACTTTTCGACTCGTCCCATTAGATTCGATTGAGTGCATTGTGCTACAACATTGAATGTTAAGAGGTAGCTCGTAAGGTATGATGAGATTTCCATGAGAACACCATTTGAACTTCTCATGACGTTTAAAGGATTGCTGCGCAGTTCCTGAAAACCACCAGTACTTCGCCAACACCAATCAAGACATTTCACCATCAGGTGCGGTTTAGACAACAAACCAACAATATGACACAAAAAATGCACGAATAAAACTGAACTACTTACTTTCGCCATTCGCTTATTATTACGAATACTCAGCTCAGGAAAAACAACGAATATTATTTTTACTAGTCTTTTACAATTACAGTAATGTTCCTTCTCACTTTGCTAGAGTCATTGGGTTTCTCCACTGTTTCAACTGCAGTTTCCGAGTAAATTCCCACGACAACAGTTACTGTTGGAGATTAGTGCGTTTAAATATAAATAGAAAAGTAAGAACATAAATTATGTACTTAATAGTTATTTCAGAACACGTCCTAGTTGTTCTCAATTTTTTGTAATTTCCCTTACTTTTCGTAAAATTTACCCTGTGTTCGAACTAGATTACTTCACTTTTGGCCGTTTTTCTTCACAAGACTTTTCTTTCTTGGACTTATTGAACAATGTTTTTCACAGTTTGCTTGACGAATCATTCGAGGAACCCTGCTGTTCGAAAATGAAGATAGAAAAAAAACATCAGAAATTATGATAGTAAATAGGAAGATGGAATATACCTACAATATTATTTTGGAGAATAAGAATATCCTCTAATACTCTAATACTGTCGCACGTGGCACACTCACTTCACGTATGTAACATTGTGAATGATGTGTGCCTTTAGTAGCGTGTTGCACTGTTTCAACTGCAGTACTAATTCTAACGCCCGTAGAAACAATTGATACTGTCAGATTCTCTGCAATGTTTATCTAAGAAAAGAAATGATGAAATATGTTTTGAGACATTGTTCACTACGTGGAGTACGTAACTCAGTACTAACGTTCCATAACTTTCTTCATTTCACGAAACATCGTAACGATGTATTCCCTCAGCAGTTTAATTTGCTGTTTCAAGTACGGTCGTTAATCAAGGCCAGGACAATAATTTGTTTCTTTTCTTTGATTTCTTTTGATCTTCATCTTAGAAAAAGGTGAACTATATTTCAGACGTTTTCTGGTCTGTTTTATTCACTTCAAATTGTACTCTGCTCTGCTGTTTCACCTGCAGTACTTATTCAAATGTCGAGAATCAGATTCAATGAAGAAACATTTTGGAATGTTTATCTGAGAAAGGGAAAACAATTGGCATGGGGTTTCGGTCTTCCGGTGGCTCTCGCCAACGCGGCTATGGCTAATAATTTCAACTGGAACGAGATTTCCGGCGAAAACTGCAGGGAATCTGACTCCATTCTGGCCACCTCGCGGCCATTCGACTCCAGCAGACACTGCCAGCGGTCACTGAAACATTCGAGTGAACTTCACTTCTATTCGGTTTCTAAATAGGGAAAACAAAAGTTCAACTTCTAACACTTCCAGTACCAATTCCTGTATTTCATTTTCATAAGTTCCATTTATATTCATTTTACTGTGAATGAATGCTGAAATATTCAAATGAGTTCAATTCTAATCAGTTTATGAATAACCGAAGTATACATCAAAATACGAACTACAAAACTACATTGTACAATTTTATCAGGTAGTCCACTCAATAAACGTCATTTTCATTCTACTCCAGCAAAAACATTAAAAGATCGCTGAAACATTCCAACGAACTTTTTCTGTTTGGTTTCTGGGTGTGTGTTTTGCATTTGATGTTTATATGTGTTCCCTCTGGTTTCCCCTAGGTATTTATATATGAATGTCAATTTATAAAGAGCTGTTTGGTTTAGGGAATAGCTAATCACTGGGTAGCAATTCAAATGATTACTTTGCGTGGCCAGTGATTACCGATGAAAAGTAACACTTAGACCTTACATCATTTCATTACTGTGCAATACTTAATCAATGGAAGCAACCTACTATACTATGTTTCATCCAATCGTACTCACTTTCAGTAACTAGTAAAACTTTGTAATTACTTTCACATTGAGCACTGGACCATACTGACAGGTTGATAATGACAAACTTGTAGTATTTAGATTTAGGGTAGCAAAACAAATACACGGCTGCAAAATCAATTCGAGCAAAACGACCTTTTGTCTAACAAAAGTGCGAAAGTAGAACATCCTTTTTGCAACATAAGAGTGAAACAGGTGGGTGGGTAAAAACTGGCTGTACTAAAAGTTGTTGGAACTATGTGAGTATGGAACCGTTGAGAGTTGAGTATGATACTTTGAATATTGTAAACTCTACTGAACTTATAAATAAGTACTATGAAACTCTGAAAATATCATTTTTTACAAATTTGAGAGAAAAGAGACTCACTTTTGCTGTTCGATGCGGGTACATCGAGCGATTGTAGTTCTCACATTGTTTTGAATGATGAATGGATCTCCTGAAATGCAAAAAAGTTCTATAAATAATCGCCAATACTTGAAATAATATTTTGCAGATGGCGCCGTCCTTTCGACCACGCCATAAAATATTCAGATTGTCTTAACGGAAATATATATTTCAGTTGGAGAAACTTGTTCACTACGCTCTCATAAAACTATTCAGATAAATTCATGTGTGAAACTCAGAAAACTCGAGAAAATTTCGTCGATTGTTTTTGATCAAATGAAAAGTTCGAGGGTTGCGAAATGTTCCATATAAATATTTGTGGAAAACCCATTGTAACAAATGTAACTGATTGAAGTCAAATTTAAACTCTTTCCATTAGGTTCAATTCAAACCAGTGACTATTACTGGAGAAATGGACGAAGAAACCAACCGGGAACGAAAAAACCTATGACGTCCCCATTCCAATCAATAACCGACAGTGAATTTGCGACTCGACGTCGCCGCGAAAACAGATTGGCGATGATTCGCGGCAAAAAGGTGGACGGCGCGAAGACGGAGTCGCGTTCCGCCAGTGCCAAGACACGGCGACCTGTAGATCATGAAGGTCAACGGTCACATGGATCAAGAGTCAAATCAGAAGACTTGGAGAATCTAAGGGAAATATGTACTGTAGTCTGATGTTTACATATATAAAAAGACTCGTACTCCGAATGAAATGCTGTGGGAACAAACTACAAATCTAGCATGAACGTGGAACCCCGGGAACGGGAAATTTTCAAATTTCATACAAAAACGTGAGCCACAAATTCTTGGTTTCAAATAAATTAAGATAATGTATAGTAACTGTTACTCCTTAATGATCACCCAGGTGAGACTAACCACGTTTCCGTTTAGATGTTTCCTGGAGACGATTATTATTTCTATTTGTCTTAAAATAGAGAGAAACACATAGAGAGAGAAGGATAGAAAGCGAGAGAGAGAGAGAGAGAGAGAGAGAGAGAGAGAGAGAGAGAGAGAGAGAGAGAGAGTATGCTTTACCGTATGATTCTATAATCCAGACGGGCGCCGCACAGCACACTGCTTCTGCCCATATATCCAGCAGGGGGAAGTCGCTTGAGTCTGTTACCTAAAAGGTTGAGGTCAACCCATTTAAGTTTTGTTTTTATATCGAACTTTTCAAGTTGTTTGATATTTGAATCAGTACTGTGTGAGTTATCATCTTATTATGAATCTAAAGAGTGCAGTATCTGGAACGCTATGACCCAATCCGTCCGTTTATATCGTATTCGAGAAACTCTTGAGTGCGGTATATCAAGCATACCAAGAAAGCGTAAGGGTACGTGCTATACAACTCTTAAAGGTTGTACACATTAATTTCAAGTAAACATTGTCCTATTTAGTTCCTCAAGTGATAATTTTCTATCTCTTTATCTCTCTTCATTTCTCTTTTTCTCTCTTCTCTCTCTGCCTTTTGCAACCTCGTTATGCTGTTTGAATGAGAAAACATTGTTTCTTTTTTTATATACATCCCTGGCAAATCGTTCAAATGTTTCAGTCACATCTCGTCTTATTCTCAAGCTGAGACCTTGGAGCAGGATATATATCAATGGGTCATATTTCCCCTTCGTGCCCCCATCAACACTATCTACCCCCGTGGGAAAACGAGCAGAGCAATCGGCTCATTATTCTTCCAAATACCCTTTGGGCATTCTGCCAAATCAACTCAGCCCAATACGGCTCGTCTACAAGAATCGGGCGAAAAATAGAGAGAAAACAATTTACTATATGAATTCGAAAGTTTTTACACCAACTGGAAAAGAGTCGGTATTGCAAAACGTGAGAACGCGTGTAACATTGAAATGCATGTGTTTTGGAGGTTTACTAACCTAAATGTGGCCAAACTCTGCTTGCTACCATTGCCAAAATTAGGCGACTAGTATATCATAGACAGATGGCTAAAACAATTTCCTGCGGAAATTAAGAGTACACCATTCATACCTTGTGCTTTTTTTTGAACTAGTTCAGTGACTACAGATTTTCCTAGTGATTATTTTGTGCAAACTGTTTTCCAATTTTTTTCACTGTTCAAAGGGTAACGGAACTAAATGTTTAAGCTCAAAATTTTAACTTACAGTGCCAATGAACCAATTTGCGCAATGTTTACGACATTGTTTTCTGTTTGTTTCATGTATCGAAATTTTTCCATGATTGATCTAAATTTTCTTTTTTTCAGACTGAAAAAGCAGAGCGTCACACCGATGTGTCAGAATCTTTTTTCGAAACAGAGCTATTCTCAGAAAATTAGCACTTTGTTCATTGCAAACTCATGAAATGGTCAGATCATTCATGGTGACCAATGTATAGTCTGGTACAACCGTACAACAAGTAAAACTTATAACAATTCTCATATAAGATTCATTAGAAGAATTCTTATGAAACTCATCGAACTTAACGAAACTTAAAACGAACTAACTAACGTGTTATGATAAACGGCTCACGTGTTGATTTTATTCACATTTCACGTGCAAATTCAATTAACTCCCAGTATAGTATTGATGTTCACTTCGTTTCTCCCAGTCTTTTCCTCAGGGAATGTGGCAGAACCAATCAAGACTAGCCGGTAAGACCCTCTAATGCTCAGCGTCTCGCGAGGTTCGATTCGAAATTTACAGTAATTAGGGAAAACCACTACTCTCCTAGAAAAATGATCCGTAACAAGCGAAAACCATCACAAACACGAGTTTTTATTCAAATTCGCTCAAAGAGGTGAAATATACGTTTGTTGGTTTTGGGTTTTGTGCTTGTTTTAGGTACTGAAGTTTATCTGATGCGACAAGCGCTAAGTGACTTCTACTCCGATGAAAATAAACTTTTTTTTTCAACTAAACTTCCCAATGGATTATTTGGTTCTGATTTTTGGTTATTATTCAAGTACAATACGTATCTGTGTCCATTATGTCATACATCGTGGCATTTGTCATTTGGATGGCCGTCTTCAATGGTTGATTGACACGAAACACAGGGATGCATGACAACGACTACTAATCGCTCTTCCAGCCGAGACAGGACCTCACTGAACCCGTGAATTTTGATTTCGACTCTGCACTCTCAGTCGGTTAAATGATTCTGTTAAGTGAAACGTGAAAAACGTGAGCAATTGTACTGCTTACTGGTACACATATATGTATTGTAAACCGTTTAGATAACTAGTGGTGCCCTCTTATGCAAACAGGTGCACTAGACAAATGTTTCAACAGCACTGTATAAATGTTACTTAGAACATATATGTGTTTTCGAACGTGGTAGATTGGGTGAATGGTGGTTTACGTCGTTTGTGCGTATAGCATATAGGTAGACAAATTCCGACCGCACAAATGTTCCAATAGCACTTGATATAGGTTAGTTGAATAGTTAGAATGTTTTTTCCAGCTATTCGCTCTTAGTCATAACATATTCCTTAAACGTATATTTAGGTCATATTCACTTTTCAGTCCCGTCTCTGAAGTGTTGAGTAGCCTTCCGCATGAATATTGACACGAGCTCTCGCAAAATAAACAATAGAGAAAATGAGGGAGATGAGAAGAAAGGAGAGAGAAAGAGACAAAGCAATCGGAAACAAAATGGAATCGATGGAGAAAGAAAGATGAAACAATGAGGAGAGAGAAGGAGAGAGAGGGGAGAGAGGGAAAGAAAGAAAGAAAGAATAATAAAGAGGAATGTGAAACGTGTAAAACACATCAACAAAAGTTTTCTCGAGCTTTTACATGATTATGTCTTTGTTTTCATGTTAAGTGGCTCGATAGAAAATTGGCCCTTCTGGATGACCCGCAATGCTTTCTAATTCAATTTTCCATGTTGATTGGCGAAATGTGATAGTTGCTCCGCGGAAATTGGTTTCCCCCGGCTACAGAATCGATTGGAGTAAATTATGCAAATGAAATGAAGAGGAAATGCCAGATATAGAAGAGAGAGAGAGAGTGTGTGTGTGAGAGAGAATATGTGTGTGACAGAGAGAGAGAGAGAGAGAGAGAGAGAGAGAGAGAGAGAGAGAGAGAGAGAGAGAGAGAAAGCGCGCGAAATTTTACAAACAGCCTTTCGGTAATTCAATCAGTATAGTATGTGTGATTAACCGCGCTCAAAAGTTTCTCAGATACGATACATATGGACGAGTTATCATTCAATGTTGAGTGAATGAAATAATAAAACATTGAAAAAACTCCCTCAAACATGAAACTTAACACTCTGTGATTCTTGCTCGTGAAAAAGGGAAATATGAAAAGGCATAGCTAACCTGTAACTCGCATCCTGTGTGCAATATTTTGAGACTTTTCGACCGCGAAAGATAGAAAAGCACTTGACTTTTGCTGGGAACAAGGTAAGATTCCTTGGAACACGAACGAGCAATCTCGTCCTCAATGTCCGTTTCTTCTTCCCTTATATGTCGCTGCTGAAACATTCGAATCATTAAAAACAAAACGTTTTTATGACAATTCATTTTTCAGGCTGATCAGATAATGAGCCATTCTTGTATCTCTCTCTCTCTCTCTCTCTTTTTTCTTTCTCTCTCTCTCTCTCACTCTCCCCCTCTCTCTTTCTCTTTCTTTCTCTCTCTCTCTCTCTCTCTCTCTCTCTCTCTCTCTCTCTCTCTCTCTCTCTCTCTCTCTCTCTCTCTCTCTCTCTCTCTCTGTGCATTTGCCTCAAGGCGGTAGTTTGCGATTATCATCAGAGCGCGATAAATGGAGGAAACAATCTGACCCAATACTCAACAGTTGTCCCCCTCTGCTATACACCTATAACATTTATGATGGACGTGATGTCATAAATATCCGACGGAGTGTATATGAAAAAAGAGAGAGGAAGGAAGGAACAGAGAGAGAGAGAGGGAGAGAGAGATAGAGAGAGAGAGATGAATAAAGAGAGACAGCAGACGACAAAACGGAAGGAAGAGAGAGAGAGAGGGTTTAAGAGAAAGAGAGGGAGGACGAGAGTGAAGGATGGAGAGAGAAAGAGAGAGCGTAATATTACCTGTAACTGAGGCGAGGTTTGATCTTCCTGCTGTTCATTTATCGTTGTGCAGAACTGAGACGGAGGTGCGGGATAGGTTTCGGTGCAGTCGGAGAAGCGTGAAACACTGAAATGATTCAATCTTGATGAATGACTTTTGGCGAGGTTTGAATGATTAAACTAAAATTTCCGATTGTTTTGAGATACATGTGTTATTCCTTCTCACTTCTCTTCAGTGTACTTCTTATTACATACATAATATTGTAAAGTGATATGATCGTGATCTTCTTGAAAACAGGAAAAATCCATAAAATCTTAACGGTAGGTCAAGAAAATCAATAACTGAACCATACCTTGTGTTGTACTGGTTGAAGCCATTCATGTCGTTTCCGTTTTCTGTCTTCGTCGTGACAATAACTTGTTCACAGAACTCGGAAGACGTGGAAGGTTGCATGAGGGGACGTCTGAGTAAATTAAATAGTTGAGCTGCGACATTGGGATGAGCAATAGTGTATTATGGAAGAAAAGAAAGTGTGTGCGAGAGAGAGTGTGTGTGTGAGAGAGAGAGAGAGAGAAAGAAAGAGAGAAGAGAGAGAGAGAGAGAGAGAGAGAGAGAGAGAGAGAGAGAGAGAGAGAGTAAGGTCAATGAAGGAAGAAGGGGAGAAGGGAAAACAGGTAAGATGAAAGAATGAGAGAAGAATATAAGGAGAGAGAGGGAAGAAGAAGTAGAAAAGAGTAAGAGAGAGAGAGAGAGAGAGATAAATATTACCTGAGAAGTACTTCTCCGTCCCGTTCCGATTGCCTGAGGCGATTCACGGATAACGGATCAGCTGTGAAGGAACGCATGGTGAGCGACGTCTCCATCGAGAGAAATGGGCCAGAAACATCTCTCTGCGTCTCTGACTCACGCACGAGAGGGCGTGGTCAGCTGCAGAGAGTGCAGAGAAACAGAGATTTATTCAAAGATGGTGCAGGCCATAACTAAACAGAAGATGAACGAAATCCTGGTTTTCATAATCGTAATGAAGATCTGAGCGTTTAGAGGATACTCTCGCGAGGATAAGATTGAATAACATTAAAATTCGTATTTGAAGCAGGACGATTATGTGAGCCACTCCCGTGTCAACGGTCCTTTGAACTGCAACTGAAGATTGTATTGCAGTTCAAAGGACTGAAGCGTTGAGATTGGACCACATAATCATCCTTCTTTGAGACCGAAAGGGCTTAAAATCCACAACAAAGTGCAATGCTCGTGCTTCGTACGCAAAGTGCACGATCATATTGGAGTGATTCATGTGTCTCTTGCACGAGTTATGTTCCTCAATGTAGGGGTTACTATATAGGGAATGTACGCGGATGTGTTCAATGTTTTACTGTGTTTGTAAGTTTGATTGATTAATTGAATCATTTACATGCAAGCACTGATATAGAACAGGAGAAAATAAAAATAGCGGCAGTATATTCATATGTTTCATATTTATTCTTTCACGTCGCTTCGTTACGAGGCGGTAACTATCATACATATCACAGATCTTTGTAGTAGCAGTTTCTTCTGAGTTGACCGTGGTCCCTCCTTCCTTGCAGACATCAGTAGTAGGAAACGAGAACATTCAAATGCGGAAATAAGTCTCGGAAATCGACGAACCTGATTACGAGTGAATTAAATAGAAAACAGTATAACAGCACAGAATACGGACAGAATACGGATAAAACAACTCACGTTTGGTGCTTCTGTGTTCCTGACACAACTTGAAATATGCACTTTGACTCAAGACCTGGGTACAACTTCTTTGTCGACCCAGTTCATTTCAATGGTGTAAGTTGCCCCTTCAAATAGGGTATGTGTGGGATTGATTAATTGAATCATTTACATTCAAGCACTGATATACAACCGGAGAAAATAAAAATATCGGCAATAGGAAACGAAAACATTCAAATGCGGAAATAAGTCTCGGAAATCGACGAACCGCATTTGGTGATTACGATATTCTTATTGTCTCCTGTTGTATATCAGTGCTTGCATGTAAATGATTCAATTAATCAATCTCACACATAGGGTATGTGTGGGATACTTTACATTACATACAAACACTAAAATCACGTATTATTACCAGTTGTTGCTAGTTGGTTTGAGAAGAGAAACATTCACCTTGTCCTAAGTGACAAGCATTGAAATGTTTCAAACACAATATATAGAATACATCCTGCACTGTCTGGCAATAAATCGCAAATGAAGAACCTGCAAGAAAATTTGAAAAAATAAACGAAATTTACAGGAACTTACTCCAAGCGGGTGGACTCTGAATTTTATTCACTTTATTCCATTTTGTCTCTTATTATCTACCACTTATTTGCCATTATGAATTATAAGACTGGCACATAGGTAAGAGAGAGAGGGGGGGGGGGGAAGAGAGAAAGAGGGAGAGCCTGACAGAAAGATAGAGAGAGTGAGAGAAAGAGAGAGAGAGAAATAGGGGGAGATAGAGGGAGAGCAACACTAACACATAGCTAACAAAAGTTTGAGTACACCTTATTATATATGAGTTCTTATCGAAAGTGAAACAAATTCTGTGTGGTATCATATAGGGTAAGATCGAGACCTGTACAAAACTTTTCAAACAAATTACATGTCATATTTTTGACATTGTTTTCGAAAGGAAACGGGAAAACGGTGAGTACTACTTAAAAATTTCCCTCCAGAGACTAAATGTGAGTCATGGTCTTGATACACTAGATAACTCGTTCAAATGTTAATAATAATAATAATAATAATAATAATAATGATAATAATAATAATAATAATAATAATAATAATAATAATAATAATAATAATAATAATAATAATAATAATAATAATAATAATAATAATAATAATAATAATAATAATAATAATAATAATAATAATAATAATAATAATAATAATAATAATAATAATAATAATAATAATAATAATAATAATAATAATAATAATAATAATAATAATAATAATAATAATAATAATAATAATAATATAAAGTTCATTCGCATAGGGTACCTGACATGAAAAAAAACGATGTAGAAATACATCATCATTAAGGATATACCTATGACGAATACGAATTCCTAAGAGTTGCGGGTTAAAGACGAAATCAACTTGATAGGAAGCGTTTGGATGAAACGTGGATAAAACATGGTATAACTTATTGATTCACAGATTATGTATGATAAACATGATAGGAGAGGAGAACAGTGACACAACAAATGAAAAATCACAACACGAGATCTAGTTTATGAAGCGAGGAACATCGTTAAACATGTTGACATCGAGATTTCTAATTTGTGATCGTAGTTTACCGAGGGATAGAGCGTTGTATTCGTTACGAGTAAACACGTTGCTAGCTCATTATAGAAGAACCAAGATACACCCGAATGAATGATAGTCGAGCGTCTATGTTTTACGAACACCTTTGGAGTTTTCGAGTTTTGAGAAATTTCGAGTTTTCGAGTTTTCGAGTTTCGAGTTCGACTCGACTTGAAAACTTTCGAGTTTTTCGAGTCGAGTTTCGAGTTCGACTTTAACAACCCTATTGCGTATCCAATAAACTAATATCTAATGTAACATTTCAACGCATTGAGGGTGTGTCTAGAGAGCAAGATGGACAGTAAGTGAGTTTAAAAATATGTTTGTCTTAAAGTAGGACGATTCTGTGGACCAATCCCAAGACATCGGTTCTTTCGATTGCAATTGAGGAACGTATTGCAGTTTGAAGGACCGAGGCGTTGGGATTGGTCCACACAATCGTCCTTTTTTACCATGTTATTAGTGGACCGACTATTTTTAAATGAGGTACACTGGGTAGTTATACCGAATAAAGATGGGAATATTTTGTATACATATACACTTCGGAAAACGACATCAAAGAAAACTTAGGTGAAGAAACAGCTTACATTATATACTAGTGGGAGAGCATTTGAACGCGTTAATGTATTTGTAACGAGCTCAATCAAAGAGAAATTTGAAGAAAAAAGACTATCCAAATAAGCGGTTAATAGTGATGTTTGGGTAAAATTTTAATTTGTCAATATTTCGTATTCGATAATATTTAATAATATATATTCGATAAGTTACAAGGTGCGTATTTAAACTCATAAGTTTCACTCCGAAATTATGAGTTTTGAGTTTAGAATTCAAAGGTTGTCAACATTGTATTATACTAGAAGTTAATTGTCAATTGAATAGTCACGTAAATCTAGCATTCTAATAACGCATCGTGCACCTTGTCACTTTCCGTCTCTAAATTCTGCTGTGTACAACATGTTTAACGTGACTGAGCAATTGACTAACTGTATAGCTATCCTACATACAAAACACACCAAATATCGATCCACAATTCATCAAATAGTTAACTTCCGTACCTTGTTTTTAAACTTGTAAATCAATTTTTCAAGTGGACAATCAGATAAACCAGGCAACTCCTCAAAACAGTCAAAACGTTCTCCAAAAAAATGCAAAATTATTCGTATTACTTATCTTGCGATGTGAAGTGCAGTATCTGAGCGAACAGGCCTTATCACTAAAAGATCGAAACCACCGAACATTATATTCGTTTGCTGTTCAACATGTAGCTAACAGCTTTTGTTGTATTCAAAAGGTATTAGCCATACGTAAAGCAATCTTTTTGGTATTCATTCTATATAAGATATTGTTCTGATATTTTTTCTTTAATCATGACTTTGCTATATAATGCTGTGCTGCTAGCTGCTCTTATAGTTATATGAGCTCGAATTGTTTTCATCATAATTAGTTTATTCTCTAAAAAGTATTGAAAACATTTTTGAACAGTTTCAAAGCGAATGTTCTATAAAAAGTACTTTTATGTCTCCAGAAATATGGCAAGACACAAACAAACTACTCCAATGTCGCGTGTCTACATGAGCGATTGAATTTTTTCCTCCGATTGTTTAAAGGGACCGTTCCTCTTTAATTTGGAGGTTTGAGTTGATTAGTCGATACTGTTCACATTGAAAAACCAAAGCTTTCATATAGATGTCAACTTCCTGTCTTGCTCCGTGATCTCGAAAATGCGGCGCGACCACGCGCACGTACATACACCGCCGAGTTCATCTACGTACAAAATTTTCAAAATGCCCATAAAATTACGAAACCATATTCAAAACATGGCCAAAATTACCAATATGAAATCTGTGAAAAAAGATTTCTAAATATCATGAAAACTACAAAGCAGTGATAGATTAAAGATTGCTGCATTACAGTAACCCAAATCCTGTTGGCTTCTATTTTGCTCCGTTACAATGTGGTTTTTTGAACTTTCTGTACGTAAAGTATGAACTTTCATCTCAAAACAGAATTAATGACTTTCTTTTGTTTTTCAAAAATTACTTACATTGCAGATTATAGATGTACGGTCCCTTCAACCGTTACTACTTTATTGGTTACACGATTTATGATTTCATTCATGAGTGGTGAATAAACGTTGCTAGGTTAGTCGCAATTCATTAAATTGGTAGGTTGGTCAAGTGAACTTGTTCCCCATTTTCGCAAATCTCAATGTCACTTTCCCACTAATTTATTATCATGTAGAAATATTCCATTCACTTGTTGTATGTTTCATTGTTGTTTCTGAGTTTTCCAAACCGTGCTGAAAATTCTGAAACAGAAAAAAAAACTAGGAACATATATGGTTTCTGTATTCATTTCTCTAATGACAACTGTGTGTGCTTAGGTTCAGTATAAACATAAGTTATAATACTATGCAAGTCATACATAAAACTAGTTTTACGTAACTAACAGTTGACGAAACGTATCATTAGAGAATCTCAGAAACGCTGTTAAATCTTAATCTTCTAGATCTGAAAAAATCACTCTATTCTTCCTAATTTCAAAGTTATTTTATTTTACTAGTGACAATCAATTGATACTGTCCCGCCCAGAATAATGTCCACTGCTCAATTTATATAGGAAAACGTTGTACCACATTCTTAAATGACTCTGTTGTTTCAAGTACTCTACTTAGGTACTACAATAAGAAACAATAATAAATGTACTTTTTACAGTGAGGGCTACGAATGCTACACTCAAAATCATGACAGTTCCATATGAAGATCTATCGACGGGGAAAACGATCAACAATAGATCAAAATATATTTCTCTTATAATAGGCGGTTTAGTGTTTATTCTACTATATTTATTCGTTTATTCGGAAGATATTGGACTGCAGTCTTTTCGTGAGTTCAATTTGATGGGGAAATTGAATTCCAATCGTTTAGGTTATTTAAACGGCCATTCAGCATTCATACTTGAGGAGGCTCAGTGAAATATGACTGAAATCGTTTTTTTCAAATTGAAGAAATATTTTTGTCAATTAAACGGTTATTTGTCTTAGAAATCACTGAATCGTTATCAAAATCTTGAGTGATAGTTAATTATATGGAGTAGCTGAAACAGTCACGTGCGTTACTATCCTTGATTCTCGAAACCTGAACGAAAACTATTCTATACTTTTTATTCCTACTTGGATTGTACGATAAAAACATTTGCAGTGTATTGAAAATACGAAATTCTCTACGCTAAACATTATTTTGAATGCGGAACAAGATTTCTACTATTCAAGCATTTTCAGGACTGCAGGAGATCATCTTCGTTCCCACACAAAGAAAGGTTCGTAAAGTTTGAACAAATGGAAGAAATAGACAATAGAATACGAATGAAAGCTCTAACTTGAAACAGTTACATTTGAAACGAATTGTTGAACGGAAGAAAAATAAAAGTGGTACGTTCTGCCTCTACCCCAACTGTTCCAAGAGATTAATCAACATCATTATTTTACAACCTTCGATTGGCCAGCACGGTTTGTCTGGGAGAAAAAGTTGCTAGAAAAAGAAAAGTGCGTTAACTTTACATTGTTGCACTTTTTACAAAGACAAGACTTGTCCACCATTCGGTCAAACTTATGTGGTTGTGTGATAGCCCAAAACTTACAGTTCTTCTAGTTTCAGTGGTTTTATGATGAATCTTCATTGATTTGAATGTTTATATGGTGATTATGTTGAAAAAAATAGAAGGAGTGTTAATTTTAATTTACAGCCATTGTTCTTTCGAAAACGACCGGAAACATCACATATCGATTGCGGACGCGCGCTCCGCAATGACAAGGTGTGCTAGGAGTAAACTGAATAGTCACGTAAAGCATTATAATGAATAAGCGTGCACTTTGGCACGTGTCTGAGTTCTGCTGTGTTTACCAATTTGCACGAGGTGCACTATCAGTATACCTCGTTTTCAAACTCATTTAATCAAAATTCAAAATTAATCAAAATTCACTTAGAATCGACAAAAAATTATTGAAAGTCAGTTAACATTTTTTAAGCGCGCTCTTTCTTCAGCGGAGAATGAATGCGCGAGATTTTATTTAGTAAAGTTGAAAATCTCCACGAGTTCCACGAGTTACAGAATTACATCTCTAGCTAGGAAAAATAACTTAACGGAGTACGCATGCAAGAAGATCGCGGCACCATAATCCCATCCTGCGTCTCCTCAAACATACACTATTTCTCTGCTCTTACATTCCGTCGGGATGTAAGAGACAAGGAATAGTGAGGCAGCCTGAGAGACGCAGGATACGCTGCTGGAATACCTGTCCAAATTTCCAGCTTTATATGGCTAGTGTTCGTAAACGGTCTCGTATCAAGTTGAAACCAACTTCCCCGGACATGTCCTGTCAGGCTGTTCTCCAGCGAGTACCGCCGCCTGTCAAAATGAAGGCCACCAATTACGGGATAGCCTTTGCCCGCATTGTCTACACGGTCAGTTGAAACTAAATATTTGGAGTGAAACATTGAGTCACCTGAAACATGTGAAGAATACCTCGTGGAACGTTGAGTATTTACACTGTGCGACTATATACTAGTAGTGAAACATCCGCTCACGTGAATTCGAAAATTCGGTCCATTTGCCAAAACGTTTATTTGTGGCTTTCAAAGTTCAAAAGGTTGCATATAGCCTGTAGCAATTAAGATTGATAACATTTCTCAATGTTTTTCTCCGTAGTAAAACATAAAAACGGAAAATTCTTTTTCTATTAGTGTTGCGCAACTTACACGATTCGAGATCTGTTTTGCCATATACAAACATGATGACTCAATTGTACAATGCTACTGTTTTTACGTATCAATACGCGATACATCACACGTTATTACCTGAATTGTAGACAGCATTTAACTTTTGACTTGTTTCTAATCTATACAATTCGCAGAACTACGAGTTTCTCGAAGCCGAATTGCGATCTCAATATCACCCCGAGAACCATTTCTGCTTCTCAGTTGACAAGAAGGCTTCTCCTGATTTTCATTCGAAGATGAAAGCCCTCGCCGATTGTCTTCCGAATGTCTACCTGACACCAGGTAGAATTCGCTTCTCACAAACGTGGAATCGGTTTCTCACATTGTTCTGATTGAAAATTTGTAAAATTCGCATAACATCAAGCAATAAAGAAGGGGGACATGAACATTTTCACTGTGACGCAACTTAACTTGGTTTATTTACGTCCAGATTTATTTTCATTTTTCAGTCCCTAATTGTGTATTCGTATGTGATTGAGTGTTTTGAAATCATTTTCGCACTTCTATAGGCTATTTTGAGAATACCCCGTACGCAACTCCCCTATGGGTGTCATTACGTAAGCCGCTTTTCTGAGAAAACGAAGCAAGATAGGGATATAAAAGTATATATTTTTTATAATGGTTTTTCATTTGCCATAGGGTCAGTTTGTTAACTCAAAAGTCAAAATTAAAGCGGGACGGATTCTTTAAGACGTTATTTGTGGGAAAACCACGTTTTGCCTACACGCGTGCTTGTCAGATGAGAAAAATAGTTCAGACTAATGATAGCATGTTATAATCTCAACCATAACTGTCAAAATGTCCTTGATCGACTTGTACGTATATTTTTCGAACATTTCCATTATGAAAACGCACTTTTGGCTAGGTGACGTCACAAAAAAATGCGAAATGGACAGATATTAGCAGCCCAACGTTAAAATTAGCACGCTAATTAGCGGGAATCTGTCAGAGAATGAGAGCACACTGGCGCTATGTTTGAACGGGAACTATCAATATGTAGTGAAACACAGCAGTGATATAAACTGTTCTTCGCCTACTGTGTTGCAAGTTGAGCTCCTTGGAGGAGCACAGAGTGCATAACAATCCGTACGACTATCCCAAATATTTTGTGGAATCTCAACCTTCATTTTAGGTGTTTTAGATGGCACAGCCCATTAAAAAAAGCACTATGTAATTTGTTAGTTCCCATTTCCCAATCACATTTGGTTTCAAAATTATAGTGCTAGTGGGTGAGAGAGAGAATAAGAATGCGTAGTACTGTATTTACTCGTCTTGACAAATATGGTTGAAATCTATACATAGTGTTGTGTTAAAAGTCGTATTCAGTACCTCCCCCCCCCCCGCGTCTCCTTTTCCAAAAGTTATGAATCTCCATTCATTAAAACTTTTTTTTCAATTTTTTTTCAATTTCTGCTAGCTTGGTACAACGACATTTTTATACTGGATAGTTCCTAAAGAGCACAAGGTAGGAGGAGGATTGTACACCAAGAGACTTTTTTGTTAAATAGGTATAGTGAATCATTCAGATGAGTTTCGTTTCGACTCTTATGGCCACTTCCAAAACCATGCTCACTATCAATGCATGACTGTGTTGGAGAAGATTGCGAAATGGGAATATATAATTCTACTTCAGGTAATGGTGATTGTTCCTTTTTTTAAGTGCGCGAGCTTGACTATGTTCTAGAGCCACCACATAGTTTTTACATACAAAACATATTAATAATGCACAGTAACAACAACAACAACAACAACAACGGAATGTAGCGTTACAATAAGTAAGAATAATAATTATCAAGACCAACCTCTGGGAACGGTTATTGTTCAGCAGTCATGGATTTTTTGTTGTATGCCGTATACTGTTAGTAAATTGCACGGTCACGTTAAACCTGTTAAACACATCACAACTCAGAAACGTGCAATGACAAAATGCACGATTTCCCATACTCAATTTATTTCTAGTATACACGGCTTATTTATCCCTACCTATTCCATGCTGAATCGCAATACAGCTACATTATATCAATAGCGATGTTCTAGAACCACGACATAATGATCAAGTCGGTCTACGAGCTCCCCCTCATCTACCGGCAACTGGGAGGAGCGAATGACGTGGAAATCACCCCCTGTCCCCCGTCCCGATGTGACACGACTATCGATTGGAATGCACGGACCCTCAACTTATTTCGCAATGGTAGGTCATGGTTATGCTGGAGATCATAAAATAATGAAATGTGAAATAGTAGTTCTTATTTCTGACTACGTATGCTAGAAGATCTCGGCACCTTCATCTTCTCCTGCGTATCTCGCTTTGCCTCACTATTTCTTGTCTCTTTACAGCCCGCCGGGATGTAAGAGCCGATAAATAGCGTATCTTTGAGGGAACGCAAGGATGGATGAAGGTGCCGGGATCTTCTAGCATACGAACTCTGAACAATGACATGCAAAGACAAATATAATTATTATGTTGACCTAAAAAGGACACGATTGACCCAAAAACTCGAATAGCCCAAGATACACAGAAATAGAAGCGCAATCATTCAACCAATGAGCAATATAAAGTTCTTTAAGCTTCACAAACTATATATTCCTTATCATACCATTAACAATTAGTAATATGGAAAAGCCGGAATTTCTATTAATATTATACGTTCTTTAATTTCAAGTTCTACTGAATGTCTCACGCTCTATTTATAAGGCCTGCATTCGAGAGGTAGACGATTTCATTTCCGGAGAGCCATAAAAACTCGTTGAACTATGGTTTCCACGCAAACTTAGGCGGTGTTATTTGGTTTGCAAGAGAACTTTAGACTAGAAAGCTATCAGCTATAATGAAAAAACTTGAGAAAGGCACGTGAAACATGGGCACATATAGCACTTTGCATTTTATCATTGCACGTCTTTAAATTTCTATGTACTCGTTTTACTTGACTATAATTTTGATTAGTAAGAGGATCGTTGTCTTTTAATTGAATCAGTATTATTAATGAGCTCGGGACGTGAGATCCATAGGCTCACTAGTATTGTTTTCTACACGGCGTAACCATACACTTCAATGTTTCGTCAGATTCCCTGATCAACGCAACTCAACGCAACGCCTCCATCCAGTGGGCGAAGGGAGCTGTTCAGGCATCGCTGTCAAGAAAGGCTGTGGAATGGATGATAAACTCAGCAGATCTAACCATACTCATTGAAAGAATCAATGATGGCGTGGGTGACGTGTAATTCTGCTTTCATCTTTTTTCTTGATATCGAAATCAGAAAAAAAAACCAGTGACTACTGTTGTCCATCGTAACTTAGTTTTTTATAACTAGTTCCGAAACTCGGAAAACTCAGGAGAAGTTGAACCCGGTGGTCAGAAATTGTGTAAGAGTTAATTACACGATTTGTTGAGATTATAATTACAGTGTATCAGTAATTTTCAGGATTGAGAACCAGTGCTCGCATACTAGGAAAAAAACTATGAAATAAAACATACACGCATACAATGGAAATAAAACTGAACTATCGCATCCATTTCTTCAGATCCTCCTCAAACAGCTGAATCATAAAAGCAGTTAACATTATCAAGTGAACGGATGTATAAAAGTCGATGGAAAAGAGAAACGTTCGGGAAATTTCCAGGTTTTCGGAGTGGATGAAATTCTAACCGAGTCCCTCCAAGTCAGCGATGGGTTTGACATGCCCGGCCGATTCACATCTGAATGTCTCAAGCGGAACCAGAACACGCCGTTCATAACCAGGTACACATTCCTAACTGTTATTTTCTACTGTGTTTTCTGTGTTGCATGCAGTGAGAACGTCCGATGATATGTGTTATCAGAAATAATAAATTTGTGTTGGAATATGGTTTCCATGAGCTAAATAAAAAAACGAGCTAAATAAAAAGAACTACAGCACCGAATTCAAACTGGGTTTTATCAATCTCGAACTAGTTTCAGGTTTCATTATCATATTTTTCAACTAACAAAAAAACGAGTATTAGTTGTTTTTGTTGATGATTGAGCTCTAAATCTTCACACGCAAGGGTCTAAACTTTGCAGAAATGTTCCACAAACTTCATAAACTGAACATTCTGGGCATCAGGCAATATGTGTTCATCCCATTTCTTAGAATGATTCACTCATTACTGTCTAATAATTGTTTCACGAAACCTCGTTCAAATGTTTCTGACAGTTCGTAGAGTAAGCACTTGAAGCTGCTTACAACTGACGCTAACTATGTAGTATTTCACATAGTCTCACCTGGGACCACACAAGAAAGTGACGAAAATAGATTCAAATGTTTCATATGATCCATAAGATTATATCATGGTCAGAGGTGTTGTTATGAATATGAAGTCATCCTGGACAATTAAAAAAACATACGTTGAATGAACTCCCTGAACGTAACAGAAAACCTGTTGGAAGATAGCCCTAGACTCTTCTCTCCTACACCCAGCGCGCTTTTTCCGCTTACAACACCCAGTGATACGAAGCTTGTATTTTGTTGTCGTATATCAGAACTTCAGAATGTTACACTGGGCCTACACAAGCGAGAGAGTGTGCCCTTTTCGAGAACTGATTCATAAAACCTTGTTGAAATGTTTGACACTGTTCATAATATAAACACTCATTGTGCTTCAGAATGTCTCACTGGGCCTACATAAGCGAGAGGGAGTGCGCCTCGCGGACAGTGCGACATGCCATTTGTATCCTCGGCTTAGAAGATGTTCATTCTCTATCCAGATATCCACATGTTATGGCCAACAAGGTACAGTGCTATACTCTTCGACTCCGAAACATTTGCGCTGTACAACTTCCCCCTTGTCAACTAACTCTGCGAGAGATGATCTAGGTCAAAGAGACCGCCGACAGCAGACAAGCTGGGCAGATTAAAAACGGGCTAATACATGATTGCGTTAAATAGATAACTAAACGCGAACAGCAACTAGGAAATATGTCTGAATCATTCCCAGCAATTCTTCATCAGCGTGTCAATGGAGCCCCTAATGAATATTTTCGAAAGGAAACGTGTGTTGTCTGCGTGTGTATGTATATCTTCTGTAACAAATGTGAACAACTATTTAAGGATTTTTTTAAAACCTCAACATAAGAGTAACCCTTTGGGATACAACCCTTTGGGATACGTATTTGTCATAGATGTCGAATGATCAATTTTTTAATTTTCAACTTGCATAACTTCTGTTGGTATCTATGCAAATGAACTTTTTATTATTATTGTTATTAAGAAAAAACTTGCGAATCGATTGGCGAGTCTCATCGGGCTTAACGACAGCTGAAGTCACATTGGAGCTCGTGGTCACTTGAAATATGGAATAATGGGAACAAAATATAAACACAATTTACAATTACATTATTGCTTCGTAACAAGCTTATTTCATTCACTTCTATTGTAATAGAACTAATAAAATAAGCTAGTAATGTTTGTTCGTTTATGGCAATGAACCAACATGTAATTGTTTTGCCGAAACGCTCCATCGTTGTAATGTGTCACGTGCATTATGAATAGTTTAGAAAGTGCAGTCGTCGGTGGTCCAAACTAAAAAAAAGGCGTGAAGTTTATTCAGTTGTGTTTTCAGTTTTTACCAGACTTTGACTATGCGGGTGTGGATTGTATACACGAACTGCTGTTCAATCGAACATTTCTGAACCAAGAAGACCAACCTCTGCATCTCGATTACTACAGAGATATGCCAAATGTAAGTGAACAAAGGGGATGAAATACAGTTCACAAATAAAGTTTAACTATAGAAAGACATAATTTAAAAACACATATATTATAGTGATATTGTATTGTTATACAATAATTACTGAGAAAGGTTTAAAGACATGAGGTGATGTTTTCAAATTGGTGTCTCCTTTGTTCAAGTTTTGAAAGTGTTTAGAAACGTTTTTGTGGATTAGAATTCAGAGAATTCATTTTTAATTTACTTGAAACATTTCAATGTTTCAGGTGAAATATCACCGATCTCGTCTCGCCAACATTACAAATCCGGTTGTCGACTGCAGAGCTCCACAGATAACTCCTATCATACAGTACCCATAAGAAAGAACGGTCAAGTTAGGGACACTCATACTGTTCGTAAATTGCACAGTCACGTGCGACCTGGTAAACACAGCCGAACTCAGAAACGTTCAATGACCAACAAAGTGCACGCAGCCTCATTAGAATGCTTACTTTACGTGACTATTCAGTTGACTTCTAGTATAATGTATCTTACTCACTCTGAGTCACGTGAATTGTACAAATAGAGAATATGAACTATTCTGCTACGTCTTTCTGGTCGTTTTTTTCCGGTTGTATGGTTCTCACGAGTGCAAACTGTTTTAATGTTTTGTTATTATAGGTAATATGTGTATATGGTAACGGGTTTTTTTTATAAAATAAACCACAGAGATTTATGTTCATTTTCCGCTGTTCACACCATTTTAGGCTCATTATTACGATTTAAAAAAGGACGATTATGTGGACCAATCCCGTTACATCGGTCCTTTAAACTGCAATTGAAAAATATATTGCGGTTTAAAGGACTGAGGCGTTGCGATTGGACCACATAATCGTCCTTCTTTAAGACACAAACAAACAAAGTTGAATAAATTGTGTTTCACTATTGACAACGCAACTGAAAGTTTATTCTAAAATTTCGGAACATCATAGAATCAATATTTTTTAAGTTTAGGGTGCCATATAACCAATGATCGAAACACTTGAGCGAATGTGGCGGTTGCTCGCCATTGCACATACAGTATTATATAACATATCACACTCTATAATACAGGATTCATAACATACTAATTATTCAAATATATCATGTTCGTCAACCACCTGGATTTTGGACAGAAATTTTGACTAGAAAGAGCTTGTTGAAAGTTTTAGGATTTTTCAAGTTACTTGTTCAAATCTGTTCGATTACTGTCTTAATGCCGTACGTTCGTTAGAACACAATCTGAGAAAGAACAATTTGAAAAGTGCTGCAACTAAATTTCACTTAAAATGTATCCTCTTCTCTGAACTGTACCACCCTTTAAAAAAGTTTTTATAATTTAAAGTTCATCGCAAAAAATGTATGATACAGTGCATTTTCTGATTTCGCGTTCGTACTACTAAACAATGACCATTATAATGTATTTATACAACCATGAGATCATAACAGATGAGATATATCGCTACGAAATGTAGGCATAATGATATGAACAATCAATAACTCAAACCATCGATAAATTCACATCTAAACAAAAACACGAACGAAATTGACGCAACCCAACAAAAATATCACTTTTGAACGCCAAATTTCGAGGTTTTTTTAATTGAACAACTCGTTAAATAATGTTAATACACCCGTGTGCAAAAAGTTTAATTTAATCTTGGAGAGACATTCTACAGAAGTTCAATAGAGACACAACCATAACTTAAATCAAGCTTTGATCACCATGATCAAAAGTTCTGTGAACAGGAATGTTTTCTCGCAGTACTCCTATAATCATGTTATTTCTCAGTTACGATCTTACAAGCTCGAAAAACTGTCTGTTCCCGATATCATTACATGTCTCTTTTTCCTCGATAGGTGGTCCGACACTCATCGAAATCGCGCATCCGCTGCTCGGGACCCAGCTAAAACAGTTGAAACATGAAAAGTGAATTAGTGAATCAATAGAACTGTTATCAGGTGAACAAAACAAAAAAGTAAAACGCGAAAAAAACTTTGCCCAATCCTGAAACAGAATATTTTTTAAACGAGCTCTTCTGATGCAAAATTAACATAACTTTACCGGAAAACCGGTTTTAATATCATTATATCACTATCGGTTTTGCCTGAAATTCAACTTCTTAGGTCATAGGGCTCTTTTATACGGTTGTCACAGCCAAAAACTAACCTCGGGCTTCGCGAAGACCACATCCTTGTCGAAAAAGTCGGGAGCTAGTGGCTGCATTTGTACTGACGGCGCACTGCGTACCTGGAAAAGGGTACTGTAGCTGGGCTAGAACAGAGATAACTAGAAAAAACATTAGGATCTACGTATCCCCAGAAGGATTCAGCTTGAACCGTCACGGAGACACAGTTTGAGCCCAGTTTTATCGAATCGATGTAGAACAGAGATCAAAGACTACCAGCCGTTGTATACTCATGTGTAACTGTAAACTGAGTTGAACATTAGAGAGATTAATTACGGGACAACCCAGCATCGTGTACATCAGTTGTATAATTTTTCATACCTGTCTCAAATTTTCTACAACTTCTTGCTTGATTGCGGAGAGGAACTGAAAATAGATTGAATAAAAACCCATGAAGATGGGTGAAGTAGTGAGAGTGAGAGTGAGAGAGAGAGAGAGAGAGAGAGAGAGAGAGAGAGAGAGAGAGAGAGAGAGAGAGAGAGAGAGAGAGAGAGAGAGAGAGAGAGAGGGAGGGATAGAAACAAAGGGATGTAGAAAGAAAAAGAGAGAGAACGAGATGAGAAAGGGACAAATGCTATA
The DNA here is from genome assembly GCA_964036275.1 of Litoditis marina. Classification (NCBI taxonomy): domain Eukaryota; kingdom Metazoa; phylum Nematoda; class Chromadorea; order Rhabditida; family Rhabditidae; genus Litoditis; species Litoditis marina. The sequence goes on along the minus strand of OZ038433.1, from coordinate 48,402,918 downwards.
TTAACTCACCTCTTTTGTGTTTTGATTGTCCATTCTTTTAATCAGCTCGGGTCGAAGAGTGAACTCTGGCTCGAAAAATGGTAGGTACTCTGAAACAAGAACCACTTTTACCATGACATGATCGGACAGAAACTAGTAAGAAACATCAAAGAGTAACGCCACACGATGTTCACTTTGAGGCTATTGAACATTCAATCTTTTTCTGAGAAAAAAACCGGTTCCCGAGATTTTAAGTTTTAAGTATTGAAATGAATCCCATTGAACAACTCTTCCACGGTTCATGCTTGTAGGATGACGAATATATTGAGACCCAGTAAGAATGATAACATTAATGTATATTAATCCGCTATGTTTTTGGTTTGCTCTCTAGATCAAACTCATCCATACACCAGTAAGTTCTGACCAAGCGACGAAAAGTAGTCCGTTTTCAGTTGTAAACACGTCAAAATTTAGAATTTTTCCAACAAAGTAGACCGATTTTCACCTTTTCGGCGAAAAATTAGTCTGTTTCTCGAACTGTTCTGACTATTTGGACAACCTTGCTGGTGTATGAACTCATCTACGACCCCCCCCCCATACCTTCACCATCTAACCCCACCCCGCTGTTATCGTAGTTTGATCCCACAGTTTTGCAAATTTCGTGAATCATCGCCTGGATCGAGATGAAAGTACAACTCATCCATGATCACCACCCATATGCGGTTAGTCAATTTCATAGTCACGTGGAACATGTTAAACACAGCAGAACTCAGAAACGTGCAATGACAATATGCACGATGCCTCATTAGACTGCCAACTTAACGTGACTATTCAATTTACTTCTAGTATACCTGCATTCTCTGGTATCTCGTTGGTGAGTCTCTCCCCCAATAGGACCCCCGTCTCGTTGGCCCAGCACCTGGCCACATTCCGCAGCGTGTATCCCCCGCCGCCCACAACCAGCATCGGAAGGCCGAGGTCGCGCACGAAACGCACGCACTCCGCATGGCCGTCGAAACTGAAACACACAACTGGAATCATGCGCATTCTTCCGCGAGTTAGATACGTGAAAACTCACGATTTTGCACCAAAAAACCGGCAAATCTTCCCGATTTTCCGTAAGAAGGAGCCACCTTCGAGAATTTCCCTGAACGATTACAATACGTTGCTGGTGTTACTGGAGTATGTTCAAATTTCGAGCCCACCGCAACTCGAAGGCAAACTTTTCAAAAACAAAAAAACTCAGTTAGCACAGGCAAAGCTCAAATCGAACAAGTGAAGTGGGAAAACCATAGAGAACACAAAAAGGGGTGAAGAGGGATTTGTTTTGCCCAAACTATGATAGCGACTAACCTGAGATTGAAGTTTCCCAGTCGATCGCAGCCCAACGAATCGGCCCCACATTGAAGAACGACCGCTTCCGGCTGATAGTTCTCGATGACATTCTTAATCACCGGATTGAACAGAGACTGGTAGTCTGGAAGAAAGTTACATTGAAACATTTAGTTAAACTAATTACATAACGGAGCATTTCTGAACCACAAACCAGCTGATTTGCAAAGCACATCAACAGCTCTCCCGTACGAACACGTGGGATTCTGATTCTGAGCTCAGAAAAGTTAAAAACCGGCAGTTTGCAAATATGAACAAGTTGCATATATTCCGACTAGAAAAGAAAGAATAATAACTTTCCCGAACGCACATAAATTATTGTTTGGAACAAGTTTCTCAGAGATTTTAGTGAAAAAGAGATTAAGAGATTAAGAGGATGTGATAATATTGTTTGAAGGCCGTAAAGCTCTAGATTCTGAAAATTCACTTTGCATATATTCATTAATTTTATTGTATTAATAGAACTAAATGTATAATAACCAACCCCCGTCCTCGACTCCGCCGGCCAATGGCACGTTGACCGAGTAGTATCTTCCCAGGTCGTGTCCCACATCGTACATGTTACCCGTACCCGGGAAGAACATTGCACCGTACTTGTGGAAGGACACCGTCATCACCTGAAACACTCCAGTAAAGTTGTCAAAAACGAACTGTCATTATGACGAAATCGGAAGAACTTGCCAATTTTTGATCCAAAACAAGATATTTCCATGCATTTCAATCGATAAACAGGATGCTTTTGTTGTTTTCTTAGATAAGTTACACCTTACTGGTGTGTGAGTGTGTGACTGGAATGGAAAAGTTGTTTTTGTCAGTTTATAGGAAAAATACACTTTTATCTTCAATTCTTACAAACTCGAGAGAACGTGAGAGGATAGACTAGTATCAAGTAGGAATGTATCTCACCCTATCCGTCAGTTCAAATGCTTCCTGAACCCCGTCACCATGATGAATATCAATATCGATATACAGTACCCTGTAAAAGGAATTTGTGAACCAGATTGTAGATTTCACCAAGAAAAAAATGGTTCGAGCGAAATATCACTTCAGTCGAGTTGAAGAAGGACGATTATGTGGTCTAATCCCGACGCTTCAGTCCTTTAAACTGTAATACTTTTTTTCAATTGCAGTTTAAAGGACCGTTGACACGGGATAGGTTCACATAATAGTCCTGCTTTAACAAAGGAAAAACAACAAGCAACTAATCAGAAAACGACAAGAACAAGTGAAGAGAACTCACCGTTGGTGATATTTGAGAAGTTCCAGAATGGCGAGAACAATATCATTCACGTAGCAGAAACCACTTGCCTCCGCCTGTAAACAGACGTTTACAATTGTTAGACGACTCTCTAAATTCTGGGTGACAGGACGAAAAATGGTGTAAATATCTATTTTTGGGTGATCAAAATGATATATTTTTGTTCAAAATCCAGATAATCACCCAATTTCGACGATTTTTGGGTGATTATCTGAATTTTTGGAGTATTTCATGAATTTTGGGTGATCAAAGTTCAGACGTTGTCTAGGGTTGTATACGTCTGCCTGTAAATCAACATAGATAGAAGATAGAACGTTCAACCAATCAACTTCGAATTCTTGATTGTCATGTCAACTTACACAATCAATGAAGAAGATATGCAAATAAGGTTTACTGCAAAATCAAACAACAACATTTGAAAAGCACACACTTAGCTAACCTGAGGTTTCAGAAATGAATCCCAACTCACCTTTTTTGCATGATGTAAACCTCCACTCCAATTGATAACTATATCAGATTCTTTGTGATTCAGTCTGGAAAATATGCGGTTCAACAACGGTTCAACAAGGTTTCAAGTGTGGTTTCTAATATGTCATGTAAAAAGTTACAATAATATGCAACGATTTCCTCCTTTCTACCCTTTTTCCTTGGAAAATGTTTCATTACTTTTTATTTGTGAATTGTATACCAGAAACATCCACGTTGAATATAATTTAAACTCATTCGTTCACGACAGTATTCAATAATCCGATGAATGAAACACTTATACTAATCGCGCATAGAACGGCTAGAACTAATACTTCTCGTACAACACTCGAAAGCGATAATGGGTTCTACAATATCATGTGCACGTTGAGCTCCCAACGACCCAACTCATCCAGTTTCCAACTGTGTTGGTCCCTCAATCAGATGCCCAAATAAGAATTCATTCTATTCCAACAAGATTTCAAAATAGAATAGATTACCTATATCCCGTGAAAACCTGGCCTAGACCCAAAAAGTTAATGCCAAAACTACACAAATCAAGCTAAACAACTGGAAACACTCATTTCTTTCATTAAACAATTTGCGCTGAACATCAGGTTTTGCACATTGCAAACGTGAATGAAAAACGTGTTATAACGGACCGCATTGCACCCTCAATCGAAGCACCGGCATATATGGAGCAGAAGTCGAATATACCATCGAAAATTGGACTGAAACATTATTTCAGGGTTAGCCGTTACAAAAACTACGTCAGAAACAGAGTGAGAGCTGAGAGTTGGAGAGAGAAAGAAAGAGAGGGGGGGGGACAGAAGAGAAGACGAGAAAAGAGAGACAGGGGGAGAGAGAAAGGAGAGGCAGAGGGGAGACAGAGGGAGAGAGAGAGAGAGAGAGAGAGTGAGAGATAGAGAAACAGAGCAAAAGAGGTTATCAAACTTTGTACATTGTACTTTCTAATCTTGACGGGAAACAAGCAAAAAAGAAACGAACCAGTCTTCTCCTATGTTGAACTTCGGGAAGAGATGTTCGTTCTGCTCAGCACAGGACGGTGATATTCGCTCCAGGAAATCAATGTATTCTTTCGAATGGAATCGACTGAAAGGAGTTTGGATTACACCACAACCATTCTTAATACACCCATCCATTTAGTGTCAGAAAGAGTTCGTGGAGATCAGTATAACAATCAGACTGCTTGCGTCTCCTTGACCTACACACTTTCGTGTTTACAGCTGCCCCTAATAATTACTGCCAGCCGCACAAAGAGAGAAACCAAAACTGCTGAACATGATCACTTCATTTATGCCTAATTCGACATGTTGTATCTGTTTATGTCAAAATCAAACTCATATACACACACGGCAGTTTACAGTATGCACGTGCACTTCCATGGCGGTTGTAACCGTGTCAAAATCTTCTAATACGAGATTATGCACCGTTATTACACCATGACCTGGCCAAATAGGTGAATTCTATATTTAACCGGGTTTTTAGGTCACCTAACCTGTTTTTGGTAACCTCTTTTTAAGGTTACCTCAGTAGGTAAGGTAACCGAAAATGAAAAAGCGGTTAACTGTTTTTCCAATGTAAAATGTGATTTTTACTGTTAGTTTGTACGGTAACCAGACTTTAGTTTTAGTTTACCTACAGGTTACCTGTGAGGTAACCTGAAAAAAGGGTTACCAAAAACCGGTTAGGTTACCGAATATCCGCTTACATATAGAATTGGCACATTCCATAAATACACATTTTTGTTGCATAACGTTCATATCTTTAAACCCATCGTTAGAAATTTCCACAGATTACGGTAGTAGTCCACGTAGAGATGAAAAAGACTAACCACATGTCGAGTGCGGTGGCTCTGGGCGACGTGCGCATCTCCATCTTCTTGTCCAACTCGTAGTTAACCACGAGGTTGTTACAGGCGGCCATTCGCTGCGGTTTCATTGGGTGGCGAGGACCTACAGCATGGTCACAATTTCCGGAAATTCCACCCAAATAGGAACTCTCTTATATACACATGAGCAATGCTCGGCAACAAATCTCGTTTCTCAATTATAATACGTTAAGATTCATACATTTTTCATCAACAAACATATGTTCATGAGCTTAGCGACAGGGAACCAACAGTTTGTATAAATGAGAAAGAAGTTCTGAACTTTTTTCTGTTACTTCGACGTTACTGTGATATGTGCAGATTTTCCCGCATTTTTCACAATTACATTATGGGACATTTTTCACCCTAATTCAATTGCAGATCATTAAGAGGACCGGTAGATCAAATTATATCAGATGTAGAACAGAACTACTCAAAACTACACAGTGGTATGATGTCGGTCCCGGATATTGTTTGTACAGGAGTTTTACATACCGTAGTGGAAGTTGCCAACTTCGGGATGATAGTAGTAGGTGACTCTTCTTTTAACATTGCTCTCTATCTTGTCTATATAGTCCGGTTGCGCCATTTGACTGCAATAAAACTTTGCGAAATGCTATTTTAACCAATTTATCTCTACTTAGATTGATTACAGTATTACAGTTCTCGGAACGATAATTATACGTTGAAACGCAATTGTTCACAAACAAAACTTGAACGAACACGCTTTTATAGAAAACCAGAGCATAACAATCCCACACATACTTATATCAATTGGAGCTAGACGACCAATATTTTACAGCATAAAACGTAGGATTGATGGAAATAACAAACTTACTATACTACTAATGAACCAAAGTTCCAAAGAAACAGCCCCTACTCTTGTAATCAGCTTTTTTGAGCGGGCTGTTTTCTTGGTCAACTTGCTAGTATTGGAGACTTACGCAAGACCTGTCATTTTTTGGTACAAACATTGAAGAGGGTAGGAGATATTGAATGAGAATGGTATATATATATACTAAATTAACACCGATACATTAAATTAGTATAAGTTACAAAAGTCCCACCAAAATGGTAAATGGGATACGATGCACAGCACAAATAATAGATGGAAAGTTCATGCTGCGTCTCTGCTATCGCCCACTCTCTCACACTGTCTGACTGAGAAAGTGTTCGAGAGAAGAGACTAGAATGAACATAACCAATTTAGTGTTCATGCATAAATAAGGGTTTGACACAGGAATAAGCCAAGGTCAAAGATCATCAGATAAGAGAGTCAACAAGAAGAAACCCGTGAATCATGGGTGAGAACTACGTATAAAGAATGGAATGATACCTCGCACACGGCATCAAATACTTAATATAGGACATACATCGGGGGAGAAGGTTGGAACAAACCCCGGTTTTGGCCTAACGAAACATTTCCGTCCACCTCCCATAACTTTTGCCCCATTTAGAGAATCGGGTCAAAATGACGCTTAAAGAGAACGTTAAACACCCAACACACAATCAAGTTGACAAACAGAATGCCGAGCGGGAGGATCAAGATATTTACAGGGAAAATGAATAAACAACAATCACTCGCAGAGAACCGTCCAATGACTGTTTCGAACTTAAGGTAACCAAAATTTCTGACCGCCGGTCAAAAAGTTTAGCTCTACCAAGGCTCAACATACCAAATTCTACTAGACAAGCAAACAGATCATATCAGTTGCAGTTGAGCCTCGATACCTCACATGTCATTGAACTACCATCCCTTACTGCATGATCAAACTACAATAGAGGCGGGTGGTGTAGTCTGGTCCTCATTGTTCTCCAGTTGCACCTCCTCCTCCTCTAGATTGGGCTTCAGTTCGGACAGTAGTTGCGAGAGAGCATGACTCGATTCCAGGCGAGACAGGGCCAACCAACACAGATGGGGCTCGTGACGACGGATTAGACTGAAGCAGAGAGGATGATAGAATACTACAAAGATTGTCATTGAATATTGGGTTATTTTATTTGAACAATGAGTTACAAAGATTGGTAAATCGTAAAACGAACTATTTTTTGCCGATACCAGAAAAAGTTGTCTAATCTCGACCAGCAGAATCATACAGTTTCAACTATTTGAACCAAGAAACGGCTTCCTGTATTTTACGACTTTACTATGGCTGTTAGAAAATCGTCCCGAGAAAATTAAGCATTCAAAATAAAAGAACGATGATAAGACCAGATGTAAAAAAACACATCGAAAAGGTCATGATCGAAAATATTGTTTAATCGGGTCATGATCGGAAATATTGTTTAATTATATGAAGAAGTAGAAAAAACTCACTGTCTGCCTTGCGCCGAATAACGAGCCAGATTTCTTAGTATGAGACAACTGGTGAGCCGAATACTCTTCGTGACCGGACCTTCTGGCTCATCCTATAAATACAGAACATGAAACATTTCAATGTAGTCCATATTTCCCGAACCACCAATGAAGACCCAACCGAAATAAAGCTACACTTGTCAGTATCCAAAACCAAACGTGACATCATTAATTTCAACTTTCTCATTTCTCTCAATTCTCCACTAGAAGACGGGGTCCGTAAGGACCGTAAGTCTTTTCGTCCTGTTTTCATTTTCTCAAAGGGGTTCAACTGATGATGACCCAACCCTCTGAGAAAACCCAAAACCGTCTTGAATCAGGTTCGAAACGGTTTTGAGTACATCTCTCACTGAGCACATTAACCTAATCATTTCTCAGAGTGGTTAGAGCTTCCAAAAAAAGCTACCGAATAAGTTCGCACTGCAACGCGTCCAGAAAATCCGTTGTTACAGTCGCATGTTAGCCTTGACAACTGAAGACTTTTCATTGTTCAGTCTATCTACACACATATACCAGTAAAGTTGTCCGAATAGTCAGAAAAATTCGAAAAACGGACTACTTTTTTTGCTTAAAACGGTAGAATTTCTCTGCTTTTGATGCGAAATCATCAATTTTCACCTGTTTGAAGATAAAAACGGACTACTTTTCGTCGCTTAGTCGGACCTTACTGGTGTTTGTCTACACATCTGGGTATCTAGTACGTTCTCCGAAACATGAACTTGATTCAACTAACCGTGATGTCTCGCGGCAAAAAGTTGAATGCGTGTCTTCGAATGGCGTCAATGGCCGCGTGCTTGGCATATCCTGGGTGTTGCGGGATTTCGCGGGGCACATCCAGGCGATAGGGTGTGGGCTGTGCAGGCGCTTGACCATCTCTGAAACGCACTCCGTGAATACAGTGATTACCTATTACCTTTAGTCATTCAGCCGCATATCGCATATGGGCGATGGGACTGAATGGTGGAAAGGTTGTGTGCGCTCTGGCACGCGATATCTGTATGGCGAACCAAACGAGCTAGTATTAACGGTCAACTCGCTCCCCTATGCCTAGATGAATGACCCAAGACTTAAATAGTTGTCGTAAAAGGGTATTCTGACTATGACCTGGCAGGCTGGCAATAGCTCTCCGCCTCTCCCCGAACTAACAGGAAACTAACTTTCTCTTCTGTGCGGCTGCCTTCAACTGATGTTCTTGTGCATGATGATCCTGGATGTGGGTCACCAGTGACCACCTAAAAAAGAGAATGATGTGATAACAGATAAAACATTACCGAAAGTTTGGAACTAGAAATGATTCCAGGTGCAACACCACACCTAAATATTCCAATTTTTACCAGCGGATACCGCCTGAGGCCTAAAGATACATTGTTAGTCAAAGACGCATTGAATTATCAAGTTTTAGGTACGAAAAGATCAAATTCCTTTTGGCAAAAAGGACTGCTTTTTGACAATTTAATAAACTTTACTCTAGTATGTTTCCAAACGTACTTGCTCCTGGGTGTTCCGTCACATCCGGGCCATTTGCACGGTAGAAGCTCCGTCTCGACCATGTGATCGGTGGAACAATGGATGAGGAGTCCGTGGTTACTGGCGAACAGTCGACCGCACCCATCCCACTCACACATCAGGTCACAGGGGACAGGCGGCGGTGCAGCGGCTGTCTGCAGCACGATCGGCGAGGAAACTGGCTGAAACATTCGGTTGCATTTTGCATTGGTGGAATACTCGCCATTATCACTTTTTTAGTTCACCTCTACACACTTCTACTCATTTCTGTGGGAGGCAAATCAGGAAAGTGTGCTAATCTATTTGCGCGGTGACTGCGTTACCACCTTTCCGGAGATCTGAAGCCAAACTAAGGGACTTTAGGCAACTTTTCTCCAACCTGCTTTCAGACAAAGTACCCCACAATGACACCATCCAGTTCAGTTGTCCGAATAGCCAGAAAACATAAAAAATGAACTACTTTTTCGCCGAAAACCAGATAATTTGTCTCCTTGCTTCGATCTGGAAACAAACTCCTTTCTGTCAGATAGTCGGACCTTAGTATGCACATAAACTGACCGGTTTCTCATCGGCAGCTGCCGGTAGCTCCCGGTCGGCACTACGTACAGTCTCCACCTCCATTGCAGCTGGCTCCTCTCTGATGACATCATCCTTCTTGTTGACAGCCTCGGTGGTGGGCTCAACCTTCTCGGTGGGTTCTGGTTTGGCGGCGATGGGCGCAGATTCGCCGTTCTGTTCGGCGGCCTTCTGGAGAATTCGCCGCGCCATCTCACTCTTCAACAGCGGTGCCTCCTTGACTGGTGGTGGTTGAGGTTGGACCTGGAGAGGGGAGTTAGAGTGGACGTGAAAACAGACGAAAAGGAGGAAAATACAAGAGAAAAGGCGAAATGCCGCAGAGAGAGAGAGAGAGGTGGGAAGAGAGAGAGAGAGATGGATTGAGAAAGAGAAAGAGAGAGAAATTCTGCAAACGTACCTCCATCTTTGGTTGTACGGACATGACGTTGACTGGCGCGTCGACGACCATGGGAGACTGACTCGGCGAAGACTCATTGCTCCCGTCCACTCTGAAAGAAGCTATATTTATTCAACCAAAACTATAAAAAAACAGTAATACTCATTACAATTAGAAAACTGTACTGAATAGATATTTATTGCTTACATTGATCTCCAGAGGTCACCAGCTCCCCGTGATCATTTAGCAGATAAGAATGCAGCTCGAAAGACGCTGCCTCGCTACAGAACATCAAGTACTCCTTCTCTACCTAGCTCTAGCGTGTCTCCATGTTTCGGATAGAATATATAAATAATGGATTCCCGCCCACCTTCCGTTGGTGACTCCGTTTGTCGTGGGCGTCCTGGGTGGAGCGGGAGACATTTGCGCGGGTGGTGGTTTCGTGAGGATCTGCTTCATCAGTGGATGCGATGACATGCTACTGTTGCCAGCCGGCGAGGCCACGCCCACAATTGGCCCCGTCCCCGGGGAAGCCACCTGAGCCGACGCTGCTGGAGCCAGTTCTGAATGGAAATGAGTTAAATTCTATATCTAACCGGGTTTCTTTCGTAACCTGACGGCTTTTTGGTAACCCTTTTGTGGGGTTACTTAAGCAGGTAACCTGAACACTGAACTGAGAAACCAGTTACCTGTCAATCTTACCAAAAAGCTAATAAAAATGGCTTGGAAATGACAAGAGAGGTTAAGAAAATAGCCATAGACGTACATTTTCGGGATTGACCAACTACTAAACGCTTAACGTGAACATGTACTCACTATGCGGCTTGACCAGACGTATTCCCTGGGCCACCATCATCAAACCATTTTCAGCCATTTTGAACTGCACATCTGGGTGGATTTGCCTGAAACAGTTGAGCGGTTTTTTGGGAAAATTGAAGTATCGCCCCCCACTTTAGTTAGAATAGAATAGAATAGAATAGTTTATTGAAATCGTAAGTGAGTTCAAAAGTGTGAATACAAAATAAATGCAAAATGATTCGAAAGTCCCGTGCGAAATGGTTGTTGCGAAAGAATGCAAAATTCTTGTATCCCTCCCATATTGATACTGTAACGTTGGTATAGTTGAGTCCCCCCCCCGTAGCACTTCAAAAAGGTGGGGGTAAAAAGTCAATGTTCCCCGGTTTTTTGCCCAAATTTACTATGCGTGCCTTCCATCACACACACCCCTTTTACACAGATTTTTATTCATCCTTTTTTTAATGAACGAGAATGATAGGTGGTGTATGGTGAGCTGTGAGCGGCCCGGAGAGTCCTCCACCCTCCACTATTCTTTTAACTAAACTGGAACCAATTTACAATTTCTTCAATCTTTCACATCTTCAAATAGAAGAAAAGTGGCTTCAATATTCGGTTCCCCTTACCAACCCTCCCACCTATGCTGGGAACCCCAAATCGTTATATTTATACATACAACCAGAATACGGTATGACTCTGTCCCACCTCATAACATTGCTGAACATGGCCAGACTGCCGCTGAGCGAGTGATATTGATTGCGCAGGTCATCCACGTAGGCCGCGTACAGTTCGCCGCGCGGCGTCACCGCCGACCGGTCCGCATGACAATTGGCGCGGATCCACTGCTCCGTCAACTGGTCCACCTGCAATTAATCGATAAATTTAATGAGATATGATATTGACATGCCTGAGTCAGGTTCATGAGGTGTGACTACACTTAAAATTAAAAGTTATTTGTTTTATATGAAAATCTTAATGGTTCTGAGTTCTACGATTTGTCAAACTTTTTTATAGCAAAAAAACTTTTTGGCTGTTCTGTTTTTCAAGCTAATCTGTTTTTCTAGCTAATTCTGGAAGATTGGGAGTCTCTCCGGAATCAACCTCATTAAACTACAAACACATCTACCCACAATCCCTGCGCCAAAACTCGGTCAGGTGAGCATGCATGGTATGATCTCGTAAGTACCCCTGTAAAAATTTGTCCTCCCTCCTCACCTTATTCTCTCCTCCGTGAACGGGAGTTGTCACCATGGGTGGTCCCATCGTGTGTGGTCCGCCTGCGACCGCGCGGGGGGTCATCGGCTGCTGCATGACTGTGCCCGACATGCCACGAATCGCTGACTGAGGGGGCAAACGCTGAAATAGAGAATACGTGTTAATAATCATCACAAAACAACCCAATATAATATCCTAATTTTTCGTAGTTTTAAGAAAGACTGTGCAGCGCGATTCTCTGCTTAATTGTTATCATTTTTCAGTTTCCAGAGTATTTTTGTGTTATTTTTGTCGAATTTCTTAACACAAAAAAACTGAAGGGAAAACTACGAAAAACTGGTGATAACGACTAAAAACTACCTGAGGAGTCTGTTGCATGAATGGCGGACCATGAGCTCCGGGATGAGCGGGATGCATCATTGGACCTGAATTTAAAACGAATTACAATGATGGTAAACATGTTTTTCCAATGGATACATTAAACACCCGATGCCGCTTAAACTTTCAATACCATCTTTACTAGATCTTTATATATGTACCTTGATAGTTAATTCTGATTGTCACACTTTTCGTCAACGGTATGATAAGAATTAGAATACTGTTCACTTTCATTTCAAACTTTCCGTTATTCAAAAAACCAACCAGCGTGCTGCGGGTGCATGGGTCCTCCATGTTGTGGCTGGGATGGGAAGAAGCCAGCCTGTGCTGGGTGGCCCACCATCTGGAAATAACGGTTAGAGAAAGAGAGAGCAGAGAGATAGAGAGAGAGCGGGAACGAAAGAGAGAGAAAGAGATAGCAGAGAGATAGAAAGAGAGCGGGAACGAAAGAGAGAGAGAGAGAAAGAGAGATGGAGAAACAAAAACAAAGTGCGTACCCCGGGTGGCGGCTGGTACTCGACCACCTTCATTCCTGCCAGTCCGGCTGGTCCGAACGAGACGGCCTCGAGGGTGGCCATGGAGACCAGCTGCTGGATGCAGCGGGGCACCCGCACCATCACATCGCACGCGCCGTCACCCATCTCTGATACCTAGAATTGGGATCGTCTTTTCACATGAACGAAAGCAAACTCGTATTTTCCATTTGAGCTATTGTAACATGGTTGCTCTCATTCACCGGAATCATTATAACGTGGGTGACTCCACGATAACTACAACAAACTTTTCCCCAAAACTAAAGACACTTCTTTAGAGCGTCCCTATCACAGTTCACGTTTCGATACACAGTTAACTGACCTGATAGAGACATTCGAGTGCGTAGACACACATCATGATGTCCTTGACGCAGACCACGTTGAAAATCCTCTCAAACATCTCCAGCTTCAGGAAATCGCAGAGAATCTCCTCATTTCCTTCCGACTGACTGAGACCGGTGAGAATCTCCAGACTTCGGATTAGCTGAACAAGGTTTATATGATAAAGATCAGATCTAGGGTGTTGTTTGTTGGAGGTCGTAAAGTCCGAAAAGTTCGTCCGCAAGGGCCGAAAACCCCCCAAAACGATTGTTTGCCAATTTCAATGAAATTTCTGGAATTTGGAAGAATAATTTCAAATTTTTCGATGACTGTCCATTTTTGAGGGGAGGGATCGTACCGGCGGTAAGCTCTTTTGGTCCCCCTGATGTATTGTGTGTCATTAAAGTTTGTTAAACCTAGGAGAGACGTCTAATTGATCTGCACTCCCTTGCTGGTTGATAGTAGACACTATTTTATCTACCTTGAACTTGTCGTTGCTCATGACTCCATCGGCCAGAATCCGCAGTAGGGCATGATGGGCCAAATGTGTCATATGATGAGAGGAGAGATTGATCTGAACGAAATACTATAGACATGTATAACATCATGCCTGACAAAAAAATCCCTATCAACAAATCACATGTGTATGATTGCAAGCGCAACTTGCAACTGAAGATACAAAAACAATACTTATAAAATGGACTGTAAAATAACGGCATACAGAACATTCAACTAACATCAGAAGCTATATTAGACAGCGTGTCCATTGCAGCTGTGTAAAGTGGTACCCATTTTGACGAGGCGCACAGGAACAGAAATCTGAAAAACCAAGAAATCAGCTCAATAATTTCTGACTCAAACCATGAAGATATCCCCAAATCAAAGCTCTAGAGTGTGTACTCATTACGAATGGTAGTTTCTACCACACAACCCCTTCAAGGAGCCAAATGTATAGGATAGGGTATCGGTTGATGACTCCTTCTCCTTCAAATAACCTTTTTTTCCTGATTTCACCAATTTCATTAACACAATTGTTTTTGGGTACCCAAAGACAGAGTTCAAACTGATTTAAAACGACAAACTGACTTCATGAGGGGCCAGTTTTCCGTGAGGGTCACTCGATTGATGGGCTCAAAGGAGAAGTTGCGGATGATTGTGACTATCTGGAAAGGTAACATCAACTGAGAATCACAGGTGAATTATCCCTTCTAACCGGCGCTGACCCATACTTTTTTTTTCATTTTTCGCACTCTTGTTCATTTGTAAAAGATAAAACTGTCCTCAAGGCTACAAGCGCTAATACTCTTTTTCAATGAAATTCAACTATTTCATCTATATGGCGAATGTGAGGAGGAATATATTTCTCCGCGGCATGTCCATTGTACACAATTGAAAACAAACAGAACCAAGGACAACGTAAAAACCACGCTGAGAAGTCGTCAAAATCATTCATTATTTTATTACACACAACTATACAAACTTGAAATCTTCGTTCACAACAACCTAGTTAAGAAGAACATAGTTAAATTGACAATGTAAATAAGTGATAATGAATGGAGCAATTTGGTTGCTTTTGGTTGCATTTGAAAAGCAACCAAACTGTCTTTACACATGCAACCTGGTTGCATTTTGGTTGCATGCAACCCGGTTGTATGTGTAATTGGCCTGGATATTCCTATTGATCATTACCTGATTTAATCTCCATGAAATTGGGTTTCTGACGTCATAGTCGATGTTCAATCCATGCATGAGTTCCCCATCCGTATCCTGTAAAAAATGTTGTTTGTGTTTTGTGTAAAAAACGTATTTTGCATCAGTGGAGTGAATCTTTAACGACAACATGACATAGCAATATCGGAGACCGAACTGATCACTATACAATTAAACACCAGTAAAATATGACAAATCTGCAAAAAAGAGCCCGTATTCAATGAAACTTCATGATTCTGCATCAAAAATGAACAACATCCCAATTTTTACGGGAAAGGAAACAATTCCATGATTCTTTTTTCTCTGGTTAATGGCTAATTGGACAGGTTGACTTGAGCTGTACACACTGTTACAAAAATAACGTTTCTGGTCAGGATTCAACTTTTTATCACAATCACAGCTCACTTTTCGTCCCCTATGCTATCCAAATGTTTCAAGTATGAGGTATATGCCCGTACCGACATCACAATTCAATTGGTCCAACCGATACATTGATGTAATAGCAATAAATCAAACTTACAACTCGTGAGTTCGGTAACACATTGGGGTTTGATACAAAGTAGAGAACACTTTTGTGGAGCACAAGTCATTGAGTGGTGTTGACACTTTTTCGATATCTTTCCACTGCGAAATGTAACAAATGATGCTATTATTATTATTATTATTAAAAAAACAACGTACCACTCTTTTTTGTAGTGCCGTGGGCACAAACTTCTTCATAAAGTCCTCCGGTACTCCACTATTGGCCCAGAAGGCAGCAAAATCTCTGCCGGACACATCGGACCACATTTTGTAGAGATCGGAGAGATCAGAATCTCCTGTAAACGAGAGAAAATCGAAAATATTTGTAACAGAAAGGATACATATAAATATGCAATATACAACTTACATTTCGTCATACTAACTAGCAATCAGAAGATCGTATTCGATAGATGCGAAAGGTTCTCAATCTACGTTTTATAGGTTATAAAACGTATATCAACTTAAAACTTCACAAACTTCACATGAGCTGCATCAAACTAACCATCGTCAAATATTCCACAGTGAGCGACGAGTATCGTGGGAATATTGGGGGCGTGGCTTAGTCTCAGAAGTCGAGGTCCAGGATGAGACAACAAGGTGCACACATTGACACCAAAGTCCACCTAAAATTTTAAATATTTAGATGGTTGAAAACCTACGATAAAATGTAAGTCATAATTAGACCATACCCTATCGAAACTGACCCGCAGGCCGAATTGCCTCAAAAAAGTCCAAACACTGGTTCGCTTTTCGTCGAAATCGGAAAAATTGACTTGGGATATCAAGAATTGTTGATAAAAACGCATTTTCTTGTAGTTTACAGTTCAGTCACATCTACACCTTACCGATTGTGAGCATTATGTGAAAACTAGTCTCACCTCATTCGGCAATCCACTTAGAAGAGATCGAACAACTCGAGAATAGTCGGGCTCAGTAGAGGGATTTCCACGCTCATCACGACGGATGTATTCTGAAGACAGCACGATAACGAGAGAAGCCAACGACAACTTGGCGTAAGATTCCCAAAAAATTAGTGAAAACGACGTATCATACGTACCTGTTCTACCATGACTAACCGGGCATTCATTGGTGATTGGTGGCGCAGAAAGATACTTGTCAAATATATGAAAACCCGAGTAGTGGAGTGTGACACGCAACCATATTTCTTATTTCTTTCCTTATTCAGTTTTCACACACAAATAGCTGATTCTACAGACAATATTAATAATCTAGTAACTAAACGTGCCCTGTGTTCTTCCAACTAATCGGGCATTCGTTGGTGGCGAAGAAAGATACTTATCTAATATATTAAACTTGACGTATTTTAATGGGAAAAGGGGTGCCAATTTGAAGAATCTCACACATAAGCGTAAATGCCAATGTATTTTCTCGAAATTTCCATGAAAATAGTGAAAATGACATATGATACGTACCATGTGTTCTACCATGACTGATGGGGCATTCGTTGGTGGCGAAGAATGAGACCTGTCTCCCTCTGCTGCGGGACAATTCCCCGTCCATCATCATGTCGTCAATGTCGCCCACCGTCTCCGTCTGCTCGTATTTCGAGAGGTATCTGAAACATTGAAGCATATAAATTCAGCAAGGTGTGAGTACAAAAAAACCTTTATTCCTTAATTTTTCATGAAAAATAGGCGATTTCCCGGGATATCGGTCGAGTAGTTCATGTTTTAAATGATTCTGGTTACTCAAACTACTTTGTTGCTGTATGAACATTGAACATATAACGAGATTACGACGTAGTTCAGCATAAGAGAAAAAAACCAAAAAACAAGCGCCCTTTTCTTTCCGCAAAAAATAGGTATTACCCCTTCCTTATTTCCTTGCAACCATATTTTTTTTCAAATTTCCGCATTCTTGACGGCATGAGCCTGACACGAGAAAACCTCGAAAAATTTGAGAGCATAACTAACAAATGCGATATTCTATATTTACAAAGAACACTCGCACGTCGCACCTCATATATATGAGCTTGATAGCGTGATCGGCTCCGACAACATCCTCTCCTATTCCCAGCATGTCGGTGACATCGAGCCATCGTTCATGATGAGCTACCTGAAACAGTGGGCACACGATGAAGCATACATTAGACAACCTTGTTGTACACAGAAATCGATTGAAAAACATGCGTTTTGCCCGGCTAACCAAACTACAAACCGCGGTTTCTAACCATACCAGTGGTATCTGCAGTCGTAGGGCGACTTTGTCGGATGCTCCATTGAATCGCCCGTTGTTGTTAAAATCGCTTTTTGGAACTACACTAATTTCAACATTAGTCGCATTTATCGGTGAAACGTGAAAACCTAATCTTGCACACTATTTTGCGGATTGTAGTTCGGTTATACAGAAAACACTTATTTTCCATGCATTTTCTGTGGACAACCAAGTCGCCTCACGTATCGATATTGGATACCTTGTATGATACCAATACCAAAACCACTAATCGAGTAATCTCGGCCAAAAACAGAAAAGTAGACTTTTTGCACATTAACGAAGTTTCACAATTCACAAAAATCTATTGAAAAAAACTAGTTGGTTTGTAGAAAATTTAGTCTATCAATAATCAAGAAGAACTAACCTTCTGCCAGCCGCCCATCATCATGACTGTATCATAGAGTCTGAACAGGTTCACCTCAACTCCCTGGATGCAGGGAAGCTTCAGGGGGGCATTCCTGAACGATCGAATCATATTTTCTCACATTCTGACTTTTAATATGTGACAATTTGAAGTGTTTGGCAGACGAACGACAATTTGTCGACTGTCGAATTTTCTGTGAAACAGTGACATGACCCGTGAAATGTGAATAAGGTGCGAAAAAGGCGATTGTTATTTCATGCAATCGAAACAATCTATGGTTTTCCACTAAAACAAACGAGAGCATCAAAACTCTTTCACAAGATGCACATTGATCTCTAGGACCTATATACGTTTCGTCAATTATGTGTGACATCGAACTCGAAGAATTGATTCGGCAAAAAGGTCAAAGATACGAGTTGGACCCTACCTTAACTAACAAGATGACTCGTAAAGCTCAAGCGGTAAAGCTCAACTCCATTAATGTTTGCATAGTTTTGTATTGATCAAGACAAAGGATATATTTGAGAGTGAAAGCAAAAGCATGCGCCATGCGTGTATCCCTGTTGTCCTTTTTAAAATTTATTCCAAATCAGAGGATGTTCTCAGAAAACAATAGAGTTTTGAAGTAAAAATGATGAGAAACGCACCACTTTCTTTTGTAGAAATGACGTAGTTTGTTGTAGAAAGCCGACATCTTCTTGATCTTCTCTGGTGGGTCTTCGAGTCCATCTAGGTAGTTTTCTAACGCCGACTTGCGCTTACGACGTTCCATTGCTATTCTGACTCAGTTAATTACCCTGAATCTTGAAACAAGGTTAACTAGCGTGAAATGAAATGCGAAATGAACGGAAACGACAAATTTCAACGAAAATGAAGAGCACGGGCCCGCCAGGCGAATTCACTCGAGAACCTAGTCCTTCCCGAACCGAACCGCGAACCGGGCACTCTAGAACCAAACCGAAAAGAGGGAACCGACCGAACCGATATTCTAAATCGACTGGTTCTCCAGGGAAACGTTTGAACCGGACCGACATTAATCATTTAAACAAACAAATCGTATACAAGGTGAAATTAGTGGATTCCCTCTCATATTGCCTTGTATACGATCCGGTTTGGTCGGCGACATACTCTCAAATAAGGAAAGATTGAAGCGCTTGACTGTGATGTGCATATAGAAGAGAAGAAGCCAAGAAATCTAATCTAGATTTGGTGGATGAGAAAAACAGGGCGGGTCAAACGATAGAAAAGATGCGACGCCCGCGCGGTAAGTCAAATAGTATGATTGGTGGCGGCGCGCGCGCTTCGCTACGTTTACGCGCATGAACAGAACTATTTTCCCATTATACTATTAATAAAAAATATTTAAAAAAGCAACGAAATAAATAAGCAAAAGAGGGAATAAAACCATTACGAACGATTCAAATGGGTTGTTCTGGCGTGGTTGTGGCGCGAGCGGTCGCGTCGCGGCTCTAGCCATTTGAACAATTCGATGATGCCAAAAACCAGTAAATGTCAAAAATACATATTTAGACTCTTTCGATATGGAGGTTTATACTTTTCTCAATGGGGAATGGAGAACAACCTAATGGTCAGTGTTAAAATTTTAAAGAGGTAATCAGTTGTGATTTATTTAAATGCTTCCTTAATATGATGAACTTGGGTGCTATATACTCATACTGTAACTAGTTCTAAGTATCGGGAATATTTCGACTGTACCTGGTTGATATCTAAAGAAACAGTAGTCATTAAACAATATTTATTTATTTCGAAAGAAAATTTTGGGTAATTCGGTTTTAGAAGTTTGTAATGTTGACCATAAACCACCTTTTATAATATCTTAGAGTTTCGGAAACAGAGTGCACGTCTGTAAAGAAAAATATCGTATTGTGATATTACTTCTGATTGTAGAGCAGTCAAACGTTTCACGCGGTGTACTTATATGAGATAGTATTGCGCAACTAGTATCAATGCCAAAAAAATGTTCAAAGATATATATGTATTTATTCAAACGAAGGGTTAACGCAATAATCGTTCAATCACTGGATGCCCTGTACTTTACAAAAAACGCGGGTACAACCTGTGTTTGCCACTTTTTATTTACTTAGTTACTTAGTTGTCCCGTGCCTCAGGGAGCGGTTGCTCTTCTGCGGGACCCAATTTGCTTTCCATTTCGATCTGTCTTGTGCCAGGCTGGACCAATGGAGGAGACCCGCCCGAACCGTTCCACTGTGCCTGTTTAGGAAAAGCTTAAAAGAATTATTTCTGTGTGCCAACGAGTCGGACCAACGCATGGGAGGACGGCCAACTGGGCGGCGTACGTCCCTGGGGTACCAGGTCGCGGTAGATGTGGACCATCTGTCGTCCTGTCTTCTCATGAGGTGACCGGCCCATCTGTGCTTGTTCGAGTTGGCTTGTACGATGATATCGTTAACTCCTGTCATCGCTCGAATATCGCAGTTGTGGAGTTGTCTGGCGCGTTGAACTCTCAGCGGGATTCCGACCATTTTCCGTTCGAGAGCAGCTTGAGTTACTCTTAGGTGGTTTTCGGAGACCGCGGTAAGGGCCCAGGTTTCGGATCCGTAGGTGATTGCTGGGAGGACGTGGGTGTTGAAAAGAGACCGTTCAAGTTGGAGTCGGAGGAGGTCGAGATGACCGGCATGATGTTGTATAGTGCAGCCCATCCGGCGCTTCTTCGTCGGAATAATTCATGCGTGAGGTCGTTCGACATGTTGATCGATCTCCCTAGGAAGGTATAACGATCGACTCTCTCGAGACTACCCGACTCTTAGCTCGACGTTGGTGGGGACGAAGTTGGACATGTACTGGGTCTTCTTCAAATTTATCTCCAGACCAACTGCGCGGCCGACTGCATCTAGTTCATTGAGGGAGGAGCTGGCTTCGGCTAGAGATTTGCTGAAGATAACTATGTCGTCGGCAAATCGTAGATGGTATAGTTGGCGGCCGTTGATTCTGACCCCTCGTAGCTGTCGAAGTGGGTTGGTGTCAAGGTCGTGTTTCTGCCAGTTGAGGTTCCGGAGGGCGTGTCAGATGAAAGAATGTCAGACAGGAAGTACACTCTATGAAGAAAACAATTTTACACGTGAATGTAGTTAACATAATGTACTTGTAAATGGGTAAACTTTTTCCCGAAACAAGACTATTCGGTGTATCTTTCCCTAAACAGCTGTGTTTGTAGTTTGGTTTCGTCGCTTACCTGTCGAACTTTGAGAACCATCCAGGGTGCGTATGTGGCCCATGTAGCATGTAACTGCAACATCTAGTCAGAAAATAGGTGGGCACTGACAGTAATTCTCATAAAACGGTGTAGAAAACGAATTGGGTTTTCAACGATTAGGTTAGGTTTTTTTCATAGCAGGAAGATCTGATCCTGTGAGCCTGTAATCACCGAAGCTAAGCTTCCTTCATTTGCTTTAAAATGAAATTCCAAACTCGTGATGTTTTGGGAACATAACCCAAGAGGTCATGCAGTTTATCCTCACGCGTTTTTTCAAGTGTTTAATTTCATAAATGATCACAGACGTAGAACAGACCAGACCATAAAGTGTATATATATCCTACTGAGACTACTACAGTACACATTATGGTTTTCCGTTGACTGCTTTATAGCGCAAACTAGAACTTTGTCGATAAGAACTTTCGAACACACTTTGTAAACGAACATTCTTCGAACACTCTCGGTAAAATAGAATCAGACTTTTTGTTAGCTGAAAATGTTCGTTCTGTAACTATACTGTAGGAGTCTCAGTAAGCCAGAAAAACTATACTATTACGTACAAACATTCTTTCCGTGAAACATATTCTAGAATTAATTCCATCCGTGTACATAGGAATGCGTGATAATCTTGTTCTGATTGTTTTCCTAATCAGTCTCGAACCCAATAAAAGAAGGAAAACAAAGGTATTATCCACACAACGCTTCTAACCATTTGTTCATCTCTTTGAACTGAGATAATTTTTGCTTGCACTTTGAATGTTTTCACTGCATTTTTTTCATATTGTTTTGAAGTCTAGATCTGTCAGACACAAATATAACTAGTTGTAAAAGCCACGGGATATCAGAAAATACTCTCAGGAAAATTCACAATATATCACTGCAACTTACTGCGGCTTGGAAAGTTTGATCTTTTCTCACAACATTTTCTCATAACTTCAATTGTTTTCTAGTTTGACTTTCCAACAACTTGGCGGCAACTTTTTATAGTCAAACATTCACGTGAAACGTGTATTAATCGAGTGCACTCTTGTTAACGTTTCTTGACGTTTCGCGCAATGCGCAAAACGCGAAAAAGTTAACAAATTCAAGCAAATCGTAGCGGATCTGTAGCTTATAGAAAATGAGCATGGAAAGTTGTAGTTTGCTTCCACAACACGCCGTAATTCAGCGGGTTCTAGCGGAACGCAGCGGGATCAAACTACAAAAACAGCGGGATATTGCAGCATATACGATATTGTACGATATTGCAGCATAGCGTATAGGCTTTCTTCGGACCCTATACCTGTTTCAGTGCTAATAATAAATGAAAATGGTTTTTGAATTATAATGACGTTTGTGTTGTTTTCTGGCGGTTGGCCAATCTTTGATCACTTGAAAGTTGTTGTTATTGTCCAATCCCCGTCTGTTTTCGTTCGCGGTCCCACTCAGACGTCTGAGTCTATTCTATAAAAATAGAAACTTTACTGAGCAATCTAAATGTTAGTCCATTAGCGCGTCTCAATGTTTCGGAAACAGTGTAAAACCAAAATTATTTGGCTCCAACAGTGAACCTTCTATGGAAAGAAAACGTAAGGATATTTGAAATCTCAGCAGTTGTAAAAATTGAAAAACAATCAGAAGTAAACGTTCAATCTATAGTTTTGTTATAAATTGTGAGATTCTTCACGACGCCCGGCATCACCCCTTTTCTTAACTCATCCAAATGTCTCGCAATACCAACATGCTCAGTTCTGTTTGATTTGATTGTTCTGCCTATCTCTCTCCTCTACCTAATTCTATTGATTTTCAGCGTATTTTGACCCTTTCTCTTATCAAACTCTGTTGATAATAGAGAACACTTTGGTGTGCCACAATAATCCCACGCGGTACTTCTCCTTGTCGACAGTTTATACTTCCTTTGAAACAGTTGAAACCACTAAAACGCATTAAAAACATATTCCTGAATTTGTACACTGTATGATTCCTTATATTCATTTTCGTTTCACGACTGTTTTGCTTTTTTCTAGTTTATTCCAAAACTATAACGGTGTTTGTTAGGAATAACATAAAATGACCTTCTAATAGTTTAGCAAAAGTTTTCGTTTCCTTTCGTAAATTACGAATCGCTCGTTTTCTGTTCTTTTCTTTCCATCCGAGGTATAAAATCATACCTACCAAACTCTTTGCTTGTATATTTCCACTTATTACATTGAGAGAAGTGTAGCGCAGTCTTTACTCTTTAAACTACCAGTTCACCACAACGTTCTGCAATAAAAAGCGGGAAAACTTGTTTACCGAGCACATATGTTGTGTACAGACCTACTTCAGCGGTCCAACCTTTCACTATTTTCAGTAACTCGACTTGAACGATATTATGCAACTTTGTTCAAAAGTACTCCATTTGATAAGTTTTCTTCAAAACACAAGCAGCGTCAAGAAAAAATGAACGAACGTAAATGATAGTGTATAACAGTCTCAATCGAGAGCAAAGTACAAAGTACAAAACCAACCAACTATGATCATCTACAAGCTACTCTCATTTCACGCCGTTTGAACACTGCAGTTTTGTCGTGTTCACTAAGTGTCTATATCGACCTATTATAGTATTTACCAAATATGTAACTAGCTAGCTCATATTTCATGTGCCATAAATTGTTAAACAGCATTACTCCAACCTATCACTAGAAACTTGTTTTAGCGACTATATTTGTGTTTTGTTAAATAGACTGTAGACAAAACAGAGGCAAACTGTAGGCATCATTTCCTACGTGTTGAGTGCTCAAGCTAACTTGCAGTAGTTTTTCGCAATTATTTGTCACATTTCATACTGAGGTGTTGAACGTTTTCCCAGGCTATCACATTGTTTTCGATACTCACTTGTAGTTATATTGCCTCGGTGAAACCTTCATTTGTGTTAAAACGCTGCATTCAAAATTGGCTGGAGTGAGATTTCAATTTCCAGAAAACTTAATCACCCTCCACAATGAACAAGAATCCCGCTGATGACCAGTTGAGCAACTACAAGAAGGCTATGATGGTAAGTTTTTTGTCAAGTAGGAGAAGGGAAGAGAAGAAATTGGAGAGAAAGAGGGAGAGAGACAGGGAGAGAGAGAGAGAGAGTGAGAGAGAAAGAGAGAGATAGATAGAGAGATTTGACCTTCCTCTGCTCCAGAAGCCGCCGACGATGACCACCTCCAACGGTGCTCCCATCGCTGACAAGAACTCCGTCCTGACAGCCGGTCCCCGTGGCCCCATGTTGATGCAAGATGTGGTCTACATGGATGAAATGGCCCATTTTGACAGAGAAAGAATTCCCGAGAGAGTTGTTCACGCAAAGGGAGCAGGTGAGAACACGTTAGCTTACATGAGGTCACGTGAGCATCCAGGAGGTTGTTCACTTGATCAAACCCGAGAAAGTTCCTCATTATATGGATGTTTCATGAGGATCAGAAATCGGGTAGTGAAGATGGTTTCAATTCAGCTGCTAGTACCTTTTATTGTCGTTGTGATTTTTCAAGAAATTCAGCATTTCGCTTTAATTCATGCTCATTTGTTCATAGTAAACAAAAAATGCAGTTATCAATGCGTTTGAGTGTTGTGGTTAGTTTATAAGAAGGAGGTAAAGTGGCAAGCTGCAATGCAACTCGGTAACGCTCGTTATAGATCAACTTCTTGTATGTATGACCTTCTAGGGTTCATACAAGTGCATAATTAATTGTATTTCAACGTTTTTAACGCGTTTCCAACATTGTGAAAACTGTATAGTATAATTGAACTGAATGTTTCAGGCGCCCATGGTTACTTCGAGGTGACTCACGACATCAGCAAGTACTGCAAGGCAGATCTCTTCAATGCTGTCGGAAAACAAACTCCGGTCTTCCTTAGACTCTCCACTGTTGGTGGGTGTACACTAATTTACGAAGATTGTGGCTTGGTAAAGAATTATCGCTGTGTAAGGGACTGCCGGTACTTCTCCTGGCTTTGGAATAGGAAACAAACTGTGTCGAAAACCTCTCCGTGAAAGAATTGTTTCTCAAATTACTTCGTAGACAGGTCTATAGGTTATTCATCGTAACTCTCGATTATTTTGTTGCCAATACACTGTTAGACTGGTGAGGAACCTCAAAAACGGCTTGGAGCATTGATCAGGATAACGTTTACAACCATCGTTTGAATGCATTTATCTCTGAAAAGTCTTTGCAACCTACCGGGATCTACTTTTCCTCCTCGATCTCTGCCGTACAGGACAGTTTACCACTTAACATACCGGAGAGTTTCAACAAAGTTTGCACTTTCTTCAACCTAAAATACCGGAGAAAAAATTAGCTAAATCTACACTCATATTTAAGTCTCTTTGACTCTTTTACTAGGTTGGAATTTGGAACCACTTTTACAGGTGAAAGAATATCATTCGAGCTCTACACTGGTATGAAAAGAAATATAGTAGTGATTAGCACGTCTGTGATAAGACTACAATGTTGTATCAGTGTTCGAAAGTCCGCAAACCATTGTCAAGGTGTTTTGCAGACAAAAACATGGCAATAAGAACAACCGGTTGGCGGTTTGGAATGTGGATACAAGTTGATTTTTTGTCTAGGTGAAATATTAAGTTCAACTGATAGTCGAAAAAAATCGAACGATGTTTGTTGTTTGAAGTGTCGTTTAGTATTGGAGAAAGTATAGTGGGTGCCAAATATATATAGCTCTGTCTCTAACCGGAATCGAATCTGCGAGTTTCGTGCAGGCCGCTAAGCGCTGCGCTACTAGAGTTCATGGCCGGCATGCTTTGAAATCGAAGACATGTGTGCGTACACAGCGGAAAGTGAGATGTACAGTACCCTCCCGCCTTTCCGTTGGCAACGACTATACTGTGCTTTTCCGACCACGTTATCAACGTTTTCTTCTAGATTGCGAAACTATGAAGTGTTGGAGATTCCTTTCAAACTAGCTCTAAAATGAAGTAATCAAATTCATCCAAATGTTTCAGGAGGAGAGGCCGGCTCAGCAGACACTGCTCGCGATCCCCGTGGTTTCGCGATGAAATTCTACACCGAGGAGGGAAACTGGGATCTGGTACGCGATTTGCGTTGTGGTTTTCATTACACGCGAAGAAATCGTACCGTCAGAAAAGAGAAACAATGTTTAAAGAAACCGTTTCTCTATAATCCGACTTGCAGTTGGTTATGTGCTTAGCGTTTATGTCCAAGAATGAGGTATTATGCGATAATACACGACAGAATAAGTTGCCGTAAAAAGGTTTACATGAAAAATTTACAAAGTTGAAGAGTAACGAAGGAACGGAAGACTAAAAACTTCCAACCGCCACCTATAACCTCTTACGTTTTCTACAAATCAATATTGCGAGCACAGAAGTGAAATTTCCGAATTCATATTTGGTTTCATTTCAGGTTGGAAACAACACTCCGATTTTCTTCATTCGTGATCCAATTCTCTTCCCCAACTTCATTCATACACAGGTTTAATTTCTACTCATATGACTTATTTTAAAGTAGGACGATTCTGTGGACCAGTTACGACTCATCGGTCTATTAACCTGCAATTGAAAAATGTATTGCAGTTTGAAGGACTGAAACGTTGGGATTGGTTCACATAATCGTATTTCTTTGAGGCCGTATGTAGCACTATCCCAATGAACAATTATCGACCTGCATCGCGTTGATATTGCGCTCTATTCTTGGTGCAGCCCGAAAAACGCATCAACAATCGTAAACGTGCTTGTATGGAGTAGGTTCTTATCTGCTGATGTTTTATCTTCTGTTCTTAATTTTAATTATGTAAGTGTACTATAAATTATTGGTGTTCCAAGGTTATTCTCGCGGCCATAGTTCGTTTTTTACCTTTTTTCATCATGGATTAACCTCTATTATTCTTCTTAATTTTTTTCATGAACAATGTGTTTTGTTCCAGAAGAGAAACCCACAGACGAACCTGAAAGATCTGGATGCCATGTGGGATTTCTTCAGTCTGCGACCAGAATCCACCCATCAGGTTTGACTTTGTCTCTCCTTATCAAAATTTGTTCGAATTGATACCATAAAACAGTATTTCAATGCCATAAACTATTATATTTAGTTGCCTTTCGAGTTCTATTCGTACAAAACATGAACAAACCTCTTTCATCGCGCCTGAGTTTCACGCCATATAGCCATGGTGATCAGCGGAGATCATCTTCTTCATGACATCTATAATGACAGTTCGCTCGGCATCCATCACCCACACATATACCAGTCAATTAGCTATCATATTTTGTAATTGCCTAGTTTTTTCGCGGAAGGAAAGTCATATGGGCAATTTTTAGAGGAAATCAGACGTGTCACAGCAAACCTCATTTAAGATATAAGGCGGTTCAATGACAGATTATTGATAAAGAGCTCAATTTCCGCCGAGTAGAGGAATGTTATAATAGATTGAAATGTGTTGTATCAATTGGTTGTAATAATTGCATTCATATGACGAACCAAGTAACCAATTCTTATCTTTTCTAGGTGATGTTCCTGTTCAGTGACCGCGGAACTCCGGACGGTTTCCGTCACATGGACGGATTCGGTTCGCACACCTTCAAGATGGTGAACAACTCCGGTGAAGCTGTGTACTGCAAGTTCCACTTCAAGGTGCGATTATACTTTGAAGTCTATATACTGTTAGTCAATTGCACAGTCCCGTGAAACATGTTGAACACAGCGAAACTCAGAAACGTGCAATGACGAAGTTCACGATTCCTCATTAGCATGCTATCTTTCCGTGAATATTCAATTGACATCTGGTATACCATGAAAACAGTTAGTAACATTTTAAAAACAGGAAAGATGTCATCTCCAGTTTTTACTCTCTGATTGTTTATTCTGATTACACGGCTGTGTGGGCGCTGTATTTGTAGTTTGATCCCTATCCTCTTGATCAAAGATCATGTATTATGCCGCGCATTGGATTCAAACTACAACTGATTTAGAGAGGGAAAGAAGTAACGAAGAACGAGATAGAGAACGCGAGAGTTGAGAAAAGAGACAGAGACAAAAAGAGAGAGAGCGAGAGAGTGAAAGAGAAATAACGAAAAATACAACATTGGACGATAATATTGTGTGACAATCGCTAAATTACGTGTATTTCCAGTGCGACCAGAAGATCAAGAACCTTTCCTCGGAGGAGGCTGCCCGACTGGCGGGAGAGGATCCCGACTACGCCACCAGAGACCTGTTCAACGCCATCGAGAGCGGAGACTATCCCTCGTGGAACATGGAAATACAGGTGAAACATTCGAGTGATGTAATACATTTTCACAGGTGAAACATTTGGGTCATTTAAAACATACTCTGAATTCGCTCCACTCCATAATATGTTCTCGCGAAATCTTCCAGTTTTCGACAACGATGTCTTGGAATAGAAAAATAGATTTCTCTGACTTTCCTAGCTGATCTCCTTTTCCATCATTCAGAAGTTTTTGCTGATCTCCTTTTCCATCATTCAGAAGTTTTTGCTGATCTCCTTTTCCATCATTCATAAGTTTTAGCTGATCTCCTTTTCCATCATTCAGAAGTTTAGTTTGCATGTGAAGATTAAAGGCAGAGATCCACGCCAGCATCGAAATTGAGATTAGGTCCCTTTCCAATTCTACTTGGGTAGTAACTACCAGATAATGAGTGAAAAAAGGGAACATTAAAATTTACTTGATGAAATTTATTTTTGAACTTCATCGGGTTTCATCGGAAATCGGGCGGTACCTCTGCGTATATGCGCACCTACCGTAACGCAATTAGAGGTGGCGAACTTGAGGGGTGTCCTAATCATTGTATTTGTGTTTATTTCAAGTTTATGATGATGTTTGAAATTTTGAATAGAAACAGAGAAAATAATTACAGACAAAGAAATAATTTGAGTATTATTTATTTAAAACGGTTGAATATACAACCGCGGCCTAACAGGTAACACGTCCGCGGGACTGCGCGGTACTACCGCGGACCTGCAGGTTGAGAAATTCGAACATTCGCTAACAAACTTACTGTAAAACTTGGGATATTCTTTTCCTTCCTACTATACGTATTCGAAACTGATAAAAATGAGTCATTTATAGGCGATTCACTATATATTCAATTTGAATGCTGGCGTGGATATCTGCCTTTAAATTACTATACACAACAGTTTTCAACAATATATAGGATGAGTGAAACACTTAACAGTTTCATTCTGACAGTCGTTTAGGAGCCGGTAATTGACGTTTCAACCTATCTGACAAATCTTTTTTCATCGTTCAGAAATTTAGTTTTGTTTGACCGTGATATAGCCCAATGTGGATCACTACTCAATGCAATCTTATATGCTATATAGGATGAGTGAAACACTGAACAGTTATATTCTGTCAGTTGTTTGGGTGATTTTCACATGCAAACCAAACTTTGAATTCACCTCATAAAATCCTTTATTCGAAGTTTCTCAGTTTTGACCACGATGTTTCCACATTATTACATTTGATCGCTCTGGCTTCCTTAATTAGTCTTACCATCACTCTGACATATTGTTTACATTTGAAGAGAGACAATGAAATCTATACTAATAATCACGTCGATCTCTAACCCTATATAGGATGAGTGAAACACTGAACAGTTTTATCCGGTCCGTCGTTCAGGTGATGACGTTCGAGCAGGCCGAGAAATGGCGTTTCAACCCGTTCGACGTCACCAAGGTCTGGCCCCATTCGGAATTCCCCAGAATGCCCGTGGGAAAGTTGGTGCTCAACAGAAACCCCAAGAACTACTTTGCTGAGGTAAGTCGCGTTGGGTAGTTCTATCAAAATACAGAATAATAGTTACTGTAACAACGAACACCATGATTTTATTATCGCTAATTTGTAAATTTGCTCGACGAGAAATTGAATTCCAGCACTGTCAGCATTCCAGTTAACTAACAGCTCCGAAACATTTGAGCGCGCCCCAGTTTGATTCAAATCCTTCAATTCTCTTCAGTCGCTACCAACATATTTATAAGATGTTTCATTCACCTCACTATTTTTGAATTATGAGAGTTGATAAATATGTGGCCACTAAACCTGAGAGAACGAAAAAATTGTAACCATAAACTTAGCCACACTTTTGACATAACATGATGCTATGTCAGCTCTCTGGTTTTTAGTACTTCTCCTTGCTTTTTTTAGTACTTCTCCTCTTCATTGGAATTTGTTTCCGTGTTTTCGAACAAAATGAAGTTTCTGGACCGCAAAGTTTGTGCCTCTATGTACAAACCAGCAATCAAAAAAGTTATCGAGTCTCGAGTTTTAGTCCAACTCTTTAATTACTCAAATGTTTTAGGTGGAGCAGTCTGCTTTCTGTCCGGCTCACGTTGTGCCGGGAATCGAGTTCTCGCCGGACAAGATGCTGCAGGGCCGCATCTTCTCCTACACTGACACTCACTTCCATCGTCTGGGTACAAACTACATTCATCTGCCCATCAACTGCCCGTTCCGCGCCCGGGCTCACAACACCCAGAGGGCCGGACAGGGC
Source organism: Litoditis marina (assembly GCA_964036275.1). NCBI lineage: Eukaryota > Metazoa > Nematoda > Chromadorea > Rhabditida > Rhabditidae > Litoditis > Litoditis marina. Next base: position 48,372,320 of record OZ038433.1, on the reverse strand, counting down.
TGTCACGAGAGTCAGGGTATGTGATTATAGTATACTGACAACAATAAGAAAAATGATAAAATTATATTTAAACAAATTGATAAAAAAGGACTGTCACGAGAGTCAGGGTAGGTAACTATACTAAACTTATAATAGTAGTAATAATAATAAATACCAAGTTGAGCGAAACTAATTGATTATAATTTTCAGTAACAATAAACAAATTTTGATACTGATTGAAGTCCAAGCCAAGCGTAAAATAACGTAACTAAAGTTGATGTCAACATTTTCAAAGTACTTTCCATGCTGAATATGTTAAAGAAGGACGATTATGTGAATCAATCTCGTATCAACGGTCGTTTAAACTGCAATTGAAAAACGTATTGCAGTTTAAAGGACTGAAGCGTTGGGATCGGACCACATAATCGCCCTTCTTTATGTTAAAAATAATAATATAACTACAAAGTTCGTATATGGTATGTCTCACTCTAGTTTCTATTGATAACTATAAGTCCATGACAAATCTGGTACTTTCGCCTAGTAACTGTTAATAATTCATTTAGAGGCAGTACAAGTCTTCTCCACCTATCTCTCCATTCACCCATTTGCAGTGCCACATACTATGTGGAAGTCACGTATTAAAGCAGGTCATTATGTGGACCAATCCCGTCTCATCGGTCTTTCAAACTGCAATTGAAAAATGTATTGCAGTTTAAAGGACTGAACCGTTGGGATTGGACCACAGAATCGTGCATCTTTAAATCGCGAATAAACCTGTTCTATTCTATTCTATTCACTCAAATGTTTCAGGCGAGGCGCCCAACTACCACCCGAACAGTTTCAACGGGCCGGTGGAGAGAAAGGACGCGGCCGAGTCCAAGTGGCATACTGCGGGCGATGTGGCCCGTTTCGACTCTGCCAACGAGGACAACTTCGATCAGCCCAGAGACTTCTGGACCAAGGTAGATTTATATTTATATTAAAGTATATTTGTAGATCAAAGGTGTTTTTGAACGAGGGTATGGTCATTTTCATTCGCCTAGTGAGACGTTCCAGTTTAGAGTTTCAAGTTTTATTCATCAAAACACAATGCTTCGTAAAACCATATACCACAGATTTCGAAGTGTTATGTGTTATGAGCGAAACATTGCACCAATTATAAAAAAAGTTCGTCTCCAAACATGCAAATCAAAAGTTTAATGACAAGTATATTCACCTCACCCGGGTTAGAAAGGGAGGGGAGATTGAAAAAAATCCTATCCCCCACTCCCACGTTATTTATAGCTGAATTTCATAGTTGAATTGCCGGTGTAATGAATGTTTGAATGCTTACATAAATATACGACCGAAAAAGTTGATATTTTTTCCTATCAAATTTTCCCTTATAATACTAATACTCATACTACTACTACTACTAATAATGATAATAATTCAATATGTTTTGTTGCTTTTCAGGTTCTGGACGAGGGAGCTCGCGACCGTATGGTGGAGAACATCATGGGAGCCCTGAAGGACGTGAAACCGTTCATTCAGGAACACGTCATCGAGAACTTCTCCAAGGTATACTCATTATCATGTGTACTTGAAGACCTACAGTACCTATACAGTATACTAACATCAACATTTAATCTGACGTACTCACACGTTACTTACCAAGGTGTAACCATTTTCATTTGTTCATCAAGACCTACAGTACTTGTACATTATACTTACATCTACAGTACTTACAAAACAGCTACAGTTGCACCCATATAAAATAGCTACAGATACAGTATGCCTACACAGTACACATACAATTAACTGTGAAATTTCCAAATGAGGCTCAGTTAAAAGAAAATGTTGAGATTGACTTGATTGTTTCAAGTAGCGCGGAGAGAGATCTCATAGCTAAACCAAAAACAACTATATGTTTATGTTATTTTTTTTACGCTGCTGATTACTCTCACCAAAAGCAACCCTACCAAATAGACGGCATGAAACTCTCGGGTAAAATACAACCATCGACCATTGTCCTTCGGTGTCACGCTTCTCATTGTGGTCTTTACAAATAAACTATGGTTGCAATGCATACAATCTAATTGCAAGTAGCTTCACCAGACATCATGCAGGGTAGTTTACACACATGGAATCTAGTGTATTTACCTCTTGTTACGTATTGTGATACCATGTCTGTTATTGATTGCACCTTCACGTTGTACTGCGTTTACAAGCTATTGGGTCTCGCACCATATGCGTCGCCCGTCTGCCAGTCCTTTAATATATTGCATCATAATTGGGCTAGCTGGTTTATTTTCAGTTGTTGTTCTCTCTGTTTAGTTTTCTCTTTCTTTCTTTTTGTAAAGTAAATCGCGCATCTTATATTTTATATTAATAAAGTCTATATCAAAAGCGTTTTCGTGTTAATTATTTTAGTGGCTTTCCACTAATTACTGCTAATTCTATCGTCGATATTCTTATCACACAAACTTCTGTTTGTAACTCTCTGAGCTCACCGCGGTATTTTTTCTAGAGACTTAATACAATAAGTGTTCTCTGTAGGATAAAAAACTACCGTACTTCTTGCACAATCAAGACTTGCAGGTTCTGTCTGAGAACCCTTTCTATGGGGACTGACAACTCTCCGTTGTATTCTCATCTCGATGAGCACCATTTTTCACGAATTTCTACCCGAAAACAACGAGACCAAACTACAAACACAGAGGGATTTGGCAACAGACTACGTAAATAGACTAGTTTGGAGAAAAACAAACCTTATTGTCTATAGTTATCTAAAAACGTAATGTTATCACTTCCCTGATTTAAAGAAGGACGATTATAAAGATCAACCTCGTGTCAACGGTCCTTTAAACTGCAATTGAAAAATGCATTGCAGTTTGAAGGACTGAACCGTTGCGATTGGACCACATAATCGTCCTTCTTTAAACATATTAATAGAAATTTCCTCCAGGTTCACGAAGATTTTGGCTCGAAGCTGCGCAAGTCGCTCGACAAGCACCAGGGAGCCGGAACTGCCAAACATCACATGTAGACTCATTCCACTTCATTTTCGGGACAGTCACTCTATCTTTGTATAGTATACATACCTTTGCACTAATAAACCTGTTTATGCACTGAATATTTTTCTTTATCTCGAGTATTATTCAGAAAACTTGATTTGATTTTTTTAACTTCTTTTCTCTAACACAACGAAAGAAATTAGACAATATTAAGGAGACATAGTAAAGTGTGATATATGATAATAAAGTATAGAATCTATACGTAATCGAACGACTGCTTGGAAAAATCCGCCAGCAATAAGTAGATGACATGAAACACTTGGGCGCGGTTAAGGAGGATCCGAAAGTCTAGTGAGAACTGGGAACAAATATCGTTCTGACATATCGATTTAAACGTGGTATAATGCAAGATGAATAACCTTATTGATAAAATGTTAGCTTACTGCTCCCATCAAACCTGATAACATTGTTTTGAGCTGAAATTCTCATCTAGCAGTACTGATTGCCTATACTATATCGGGAATAGTAAACTTGCAAGTAATATGCTTGGCTCAATTATGTATTTTCATATGAGACGAACTACGAACATTAAATACGAAAAATCAAATATGTACATACATTTATCCTTCAATAATAGAGAAATAATATAACTATTTCATGCTTTCCACATAGTCTGGAGGTTTCGAAAGTACAAATCTTTTTCCTCCGCCTTGCCGAACTCGAGCTGTTTCCCATTTACATCAACCAAATTGGAGTGGTTACTTCTAGTCATTCCAAATGTCTCAAACAGGTCCTCCTTCAGTTTTGGATGGTTGAGAAGTATGACAAACACGACAACTGCCTCCTGAAACATCGAAGTATGGTAAACTATTCCTATCAGGCAAAGCTGACCAAAAAGTTCAAAATAGAAGCCAATCTGAAAAAAAGGAAAACTTCATTTGCAGTCTCACCTGAAACGCATACATTCCCACATAGAAGGAACTTGAGATAATTTTTGCCTCGCCGCTCGATAAATATCTTTGTAGAGTATAAAAGACGAGAAGAGCACTATAGGAGACAACAAGAAAAATGATGAGGCGGTTCAGAAGTCTGAATTCAAAGTACACTTGAATTAATTGAAAAGTTCTTTACATCAGAAGAAAGTTATTCATCATTATTAACGCTGTGCTCTCAACGAAGAAAAAGCAACGAAAAGATTCAGAAAACCAGACTACAAAACTAGCTGATTAAATCAAGATGTACTGCTCAAAATATTGAAAAAAAAACATTACACATAACCTGTGATAGAACATCTAAATACAAATCACAGAGATCTAGCAAAATTTTCTCAACATTTCAAACAAGCTAGCTTGGCCTTTTTTTCAAAATATACGGTTATTGGACCTGTTTTGTATTTCTTGTTCATGTATTCTCCCAAACTAATCTTCACTTTTTTAACAAGCTTTTTTTACACTAATAACAACTATATTCTGAGTTATTGCTAGATTGGTGTACGTTCACAAGCCGCGTTAATGTACAAATGTTGAACGACTGAGGATTCACCACTAATTTAAGAACCTGAAAAAGTGCGGAAATAGTTACAATGAATCGGATCTGCTCAGGTTGCTCAGCCTGTACCTATAACCCTTACAAATCTAGGTGAGAAACATGACTCGAATGTTTCACCAACCTGGCAGATCGAACGTTTTCTACGCTTTGATACCGTCGCGAGATGTCGAACTGAGTTTTCATGGTTTTTCTGTATATCCTCATGGAAATGTACGGGAGAAGCAGGAACATCTATAATCAAAATTATCTAGAACTAGAAAAAAACCCATCTATCTCACCGCGTGTTTTGTCAAAAAATACTAACTATATAACCGAAGTGTTCCATAGCGTACACTAAAGATTTGAATTGCAAACAAGAAAATTGAATGCATTTCGGTACAATTTATTCTGACGATTTTCATATAGATCTCTTCTTCAAAAAATACAATAAATATTGTCTTCGGCTGCTTCATCTATTTATTCTGACAGTGAAACATTCAGCCAACCATAAATTCGTCGTGGTTATCAACTTTCACTTCTATGCTTAATTTTTGAACATAGTTTGAGGGTCTACTTCCGCATTTTTCGCCATTGCCTGTACTTTTTGCTGTTCATAAAGCTAAAACACGAAACTGACCAGAAGAGATGTAATCAGAAAAAGTCCAACCGACGCGAGCAGTATAAGTACGGCTGTTTTGTCTGAAACGTTTGGTACTGTTAAAAAAGTGTATACTGTTAGTCAATTGCACATTCACGTGAAAGATGTTAAACACAGCAAAACTCAGAAACGTGCAATGACAAAGTGCACGATGCCTCATCAGAGTGTTAAGCTTACGTGACTATTCAATTTTCTTATGAAAAGTAAAATCTACGTGAAACGTGAACATCATATAGTTTTCACTAAGTATGATGTGTTTCGTATTATACAACATTTGAAATGAAAAATTTTCTTTCTTCTCATAATATGTGGGAAAAGTGAAAAACTCCCTCCATTACATTTGAAATGATTGTTTTGAGTGAACGTTCCCAATACGCATTTCAACGCGTAACTATTAATATGTAACCCGTAATTTAACTGTATGTCAATGAATTTGTAGTTAAAACACAAAACCATTCACGAATGTCTAATTATATTTCGTATTTGGTGAAATATGAAATAACTATGTGAAATTAAACAATTTTTTTGAGCATATCTTAAATTTAAAACTCGACTCACTTGCACAATATTCGATCCAGCCGATGAGTGTAACACTGATTATCCACTGAAATGAATGAATTAAAATGATGAGACAGTTCAAATAACTTTGATTTTTCGTTTGCGTGGTTGGATGTTTCTGCTATCAGACGGAAGATTGGCGAAGAAGGTGTTAAGTCCGACAACTACGAACGTTTGAACTGTGAACCGCTGCTGAAGGATAGAAGTGTTTCTACGCGTCACAAAAAGGGATATACAGTATACCCTGAGCCCGCTTATTGGTGACGTATTTATATATACTATACTTTACGCATTTTTCACCGTGTATACCGTATGTACCGGGCTATACTTTCCTTCCACTTTGTAGAAACTAGGTGGTGCCTGTTGGTCGGATCTGCTGTGTTTGTAGCTTAGCCCTTCAACATCTCCAGTACTCGAGTTGTAGTTCAGAGGTTGTATATGCGATTGAACTACAACTCAGAAAAGGTCAAATCCTCCCTGAAGTTCCGTGCTCTGACCTGAGTGGCAACCAGCGTCAGTGCCAAAGTAGGTCTCTTGTTCCAACTTTGTTCGTATCCCGACACATTCATAGTGGCCACGAAACGTTCAACCACAAATAGAACCAGATTGTACTGGTTCCCATAGAGACCTGCAACATTTGTATGAGAAAGCAGAAAAAAATGGATCATGGTACATTTTGTGATCCTCCGTGTGAACTTTGTGCTGATAATTAGCTACGTCAAAACGACAAATCAGTTTTTCAGAGTTCAATAATGTGTTGAACTTTATGTCGGGAAAGTTAGGGTTTGCTCTCTTCAAAGCACGCATATACGGTGTGTTTTGAACTCCTGCTGTGTTTGTAGTTTGTTCCGCTGATTTTTGGCTGTGCTTCGTAAAAACGATGTGTGTCGAAATCAAACTACAAGGAAGACCTAGTATAGTCGTCGCCAACGAAATGGCGGTACTGTATATCTCATTTTTCGCTGTGTAAGCACACAGGTCTTCGATATTAAAGAGTGTCAGTTAAGTACTCTTGTAGCGCAATCGTTAGCGCGCAGCTACTAATCTTTTGCTCGCAGGTTTGATTCCTGCGAGAGACAGAAATTTATAAATTTGGCACCCCCTATAATTGATCTTTCCAACCCACCGGTATGGTACGCAGTCATGGCGGCTTTGTATATCGGGTAGTCATAACTGGTTATACCCAATAAGCGTAGTAGATCAACAAAAACATAAGAGACTATAAAGACTAGCCCCGAGAAGGGAAGGACGAGCAGGAGACAGTGAAGGTTTGAGTGGAATAACTAAACATCGAGAAGTCAATGGAGCAAACTATCGGTTTACCTGGCATCTTATCATATCCACGAAACATGGAAATGAAGTTACGTGGTCGGAACATGTATTGATTGATTCAGTGAATGACCGACATGAACTTTTGGAAATTTCTTGGGAAATTGTTTAACAACAAGCATTCATGCACGGTAGTGAAAGAAACCAAACATAACGGTTGAACACCAAATTGTTGTGAAAACGTTATTGAATCATGAGCTAGTTCTTCAAAAAGCAATAAACATTGAGTTGAGGTACTTTTAAGAACTTACGCGTCGTTTGGTGAATGTTTTAACGAATATAGCTAAAGCAGTCAGATACGACATGATGCCCGCATACTGTAGAACTTTTCCCAGAGTAGAAGTGATGCTCATTTCTAAAACACTAAAGAAATAAAAAACTGAGGATTGTTTAAATGGTATAGACACACTAATTATTGATTGACTGATTCATTATGCATATGGAATATGCAAAAATTGGAGATCAGAAGACGAACATGATGCATAAAAAAGTGTTAGAATAAATTTGAGAATCTACCAAATCTCAAGAGTATTGTGCTGCCGGCAGAAAATAAACTAAATATCTGTCATTGAAAATTACACGTAGTGAACGCAGAATATTTGCTTCTACAAACGTATGTTTCACAACTACAATGTAATAATCAATGTGTAGTAACTTTATTTTTAGATAAGACTATCACAACATGTTCGAAACTGGAAATAGTTTCATCGTTCACAGTAATGTGGGTAGGAGACCGTGAGCTCAAATGAAAGGTTTCCAATAAATATCAAAGAAATGTTCTCTCATTGAACAGTTGTAACGTATTAGATTAGGAAAGAGTGAATAATACGGCATAGAGTTCTAATATAGGGTGAATGAATTGCACAGTAACTTGAAACATGTTAACAAAGTAGAACTGAGAAAAGTGCAATGACAAAGTTCACGATTTTTCATTAAAATTCTAAGTTTACGTGACTATTCAATGTACTTTATGTATAAAAGATTTATGAATCGCGCGCACCGCGTAGCGCTGCGCAGACTCTAAAATCTCAAAAAGTATATCTGTCCTGGTTCGATGCGCACTTATATCGCAAATATGCTGTTCTTATTCAGACACTTTGGGATCAAACTACAAACCCATCAGAATCAAACAACGCATGCAGTTTCTGTCTTCATAGCCGTAGAGCGAACTCTATAGAACAAATGTTCTCGAAAAATTCGACATCATATGTCAAAAAGTCGTGGGAAAGACATGGTTATTTCCCATGCACTTTGAAGATAAAAAATTGGCACTTTAAAAACAGTGGGACAATTTCTTTTTTGTATCGTAGGTGCACAACTAAAGTTTGAGAAAAATACGGTTGGTGGAAGGTATTCTTCAGAGCTTTTCAGTGTCCGAAGGCAGAGGTTTTGGTGTTTAACCGATTCTTAATAACTGAATTGAATTGGTTTTTTGACAGCCTAAAAAATGTAAATGAATTGGATTGAATTTTTCTCTGTTACAAAGAATTGGAATTGGTCTGAAATTAGTTTGGAATCTGAATTTAAACTGTTTTTAATTGCCAGTTTTTGGTTATGTTTTATCTAGTTTCAGTGTACTTATGGTTAAGAACAGCAGAGAAAAAACTGTTTTACGAACTTTTTACAGAAAAAATGTCGTAACGGTTGAGGTTTATTGAAACGAAAAACACAAGAAACATATGAAAGGAACGACAGCTGCTTATATAACCCTGCTGCAACATTCATTCACAAAAGCAAGACACCTCTGAAGTTTGTATGACGACTGCACGCCACGCGGAAACAGAGGATAAATTTAGCAAATGGGATTGTTTTCAATCTATTCACAACTGCTTCCATAAATTTTGATTAATGTGGTGTGCACAGAAATAATTGCTAGATGTTGCTAGAAAAAGTATTAGAAACAACGTTAAATGACGTGATACAGAGATTTTGCGAATAACAAGACGTACCTCGTCAATATACCTGTCTAAGAAGCTAAGGCGTTGTTTTTCTTGAAATGTTCAAATTCTCTTAGAGAAAGTATGCGCTGCACAGTTTTTTGCAGACTATTTCGCGAGACTAGCACTTTGGCACGATGTTAGAACAAAGAGACGACGAGATTTGAGAAGCAGGTTAAAATAAAAATTCAAGATTGTCTTGAAAACAAAAACAGAAATTCTTATACATCGACCAGTTTTGTTTTTCAGAAAAGCATGAATGTTGTTAATATTAGTCTATTGAATACAAAAGGTGAACTGAACGATGAAATCAGGTGATAGATACAAAACTAACGTTAAAAGGTCTCTCTGAGAATTGTTTTTTTTTCACATACCCAGTAACTACGAAAGTTGTGCACCATTTTGGTTATTGGAAATCTGCAGACTATGGGTTTAGTTTACGTTTGCATAGAGTGCTTATTGTACAAGAGTTCAAATATAGTGAGTGCCAAATTTATAAACTTCTATCGCTCGCCGGAATCGAACCTGCGAGCAAAAGATTCGTAGCAGAGCGATAAACACTGCGCTATTAGAGCACATAATTGACAGGCTTCGAAATCGAACACATGTGTGCGTACACAGCGGAAAGTTAGATACACAGTACCCTCTCGCCTTTCCGTTGGCGACGACTATAACCGAGCTAGATGAACCGATTCAACATTAAAGAGGGAAGCACAACTCAATTTGGAATGTTTGCATCTAACTGTGAAAAACCACAAGCAATCGAAACCGATCGTATACTGTTAGTCAATTGCACAGTCGCGTGAAACATGTTAAACACAGCAGAACTCAGAAACGTACAATGACAAAGTACACGATGCTTCATTAAAGAGATAATTTCACGTCGTGACTAATCAGTTTACTCTCAGTGAAATCTACCTCAACTACACCACGGATACAAACGAATCAACTGTCAGATGGAGATATCTTTCATATATTGACTCTCACGGATTGCCCTTGATTGAACGGGTACACTTATTTCATGTGTTCATTAAATTTAGAATATTCAGTTTTTTGCTTCTTGATTGATTATTTATAATACAAAATATGAAAACAGTCTTCACAAAGTGATGACGCAAGTGGAGTGTGTGATAAAAAAAGAGACATAGGAAATTAATCGAAGTATACACGTACCTGACAAAGCTATGAAAATTATGTGAGAAGGTTTGAGCGAAAGCACAGTCGCTGAAAATATTGCCAACCTTCTCTTTTTCATCTTTTAAATTCAATTACATGCACAGTGCACACACAGACTTGAAAGCATATTTTTTGACATCTCCGAAATCTACTTTGTCGTAGTCATATCAAATGTTTCAAGGAAAATGACAGCATTAATAGAAACAAAAAAAACTTTGTTTGTCCATTGAGGTATTTGTTTGTCCATTGAGGTATTTACAAGTAGGGTTGCTTGTGAGGTTGCTCTGCTCTGCATTCGAGAAGGTTAACAAAAAGGCACTTTAAATGGAAAAGTTGCAAAAAAAATTTATCCTGAAAGCAATTCTGTGTTTTAAGTGCTACATAAGTTCTCATGTTTCCTCATCATGATTCTAGTGTACCGGTGCGGAAATATAAAGACGTCTGGACTGAAGATATCGTATTTTTGAGTATATGCACTGAAACATTTCAGTAATCATTCACTAGGCCACTTGATACCAATATCAAAACAAGTTAACGCTTACTACAAACCAAAAATATTGCAGATTAGAACGGTATTCAAGTGCCATTATCAGATTCCTTTACATCTTTTGTTTCCATTGTCATTGTGTTGATCTATCTCAGTTGGAAGGAACATAAATGCATGAAACTTTCGCTCCGTTTAAACATAGAACCTACCTGCCCGAAATGCCATAGGTAAAAACTACAAGTCTAATTGATTTCTAATAAATATGTATTTTCTGGATGTTACAGCTTTGTGCGACGAGCGGACTGGCATGACTATTACGCCATCGAGTCGGTTCCGGGCGCCAATTGGCGCTGAACTCTACAGTTGAACGCCAAATTTTTTGAGTATTTAACATTTGAAGTCGTTAAGTATATGAAAATGAGTGTGAGTGATGTCTTGGAACTACAAAGGACAAGTGCCAATACGTGAAGTGACACAATGTCACAGCACCTCAAATGAGCATTTTTTGGATTGGTCCGTGTATACCATTCTTTCTTTCTTTCTTTTTCTCGAAAAGTGGGTAAAGTTTTGCTCTGAGCTGTTCTCATAGAGTTTGGACATGTTATCATGTTTTGCACTTTCCATACACAGCGAAAATTTTGGTATTGGAAGTCAATTGTTTTATAATTAAGTTAGACAAATTCAATATTTCAGTGATTCAACCGATGTTGCTAGATTGCTATAAAACTGCTCAGTTCATAATCTAATTTATTCGAGCAACCATCAAATTAGCTGATATTTTCCACATTTCAATGTTTCAGCAGGTCTATGAGAGTCGGAAGTCATCAACTACTTCTTACATCTAGCAAAATCACTTCATTACTAAACTGAAACCAGGAGCAGGCAAACTAACGTGAAACATGTTAAACACAGCAGAACTCAGAAACGTGCAATCGAAAGTGCACGATTTCTCATCAGCATGCTAACTTTACGTGACCATTCAATTGACTTCTATTATATTAGTCACATGAAACTCCAACAAAACGTGTAGTCGTATTCACTCAGCTCGAATAGCTGGAAAATTTACTCAAGTAAATCTGTTTTGTCAAATGTTTGGGAAAACTACCAAAAATCAACCTACAACACGAGCAAGACGATATGAAAACTTCTACAGTTTAGTCAACACTATAGAGAATTCGCTCGAAAAGCTCTGCTTCGAGATACGATCATATCAATGATGGGCGTCATCAACGAACTTTCTCACCTTTGCACATGTCTCGCACGTTCTGGCGTGACAAGGCAATTGACCGTAACGTTGCGTACTTTTTGATTCCCCTCTGTCTTGTTCCTTGTGCATCCTCTCTCTCTCTCTCTCTCTCTCTCTCTCTCTCTCTCTCTCTCTCTCTCTCTCTCTCTCTTTCTCTCTCTCTCTCTCTATCTCTCTCTCTCCCTTCTGCTCTCGCTCTCTTGTTTCTTATGTATCTATGTGTTCCAATTGATATGCTCGTCTCTCTCTTCTAACCAGTTTCCGGCTTCAACCGAACACCCCCAATCTTATCTTCTGATAGCTAATTGTTTTGATCAATTGTTCTAATCAATACAAATTCTGGATACTACCCTATCAGTGAGCTTTCCATGCATGCTAAAGGAGTGAAACATTGGAACGCTCATCCTCTGATAGCAAATTGTGTAAAACCATTGTTCTAATCAATAGAAGTTCAACTGGAAAGGGAATAGCAAATCTGTGCTGTAGTTTGATCGAAGCCGCCAGCAGAGATAGTCAGTTAACACTGAGAAGTCCAAGAATTTAACACAAACCTGCCGATCTGGAAAAAGCACCGCTTCCTCCTGTCATATACTGAACTACCTCGATAATAACATAGTTAAAATAGAGTCATCTGGGACCTCTCATGTTAAATGTCCATAATCCATAACACATTCAATAAGTTCATAATAGTTTTCAAATATACTAAGATAATATACTGGAACCACCATGATAGAAATGCCCTCCGGCTCGAATTAGCTTGACTTTTGAGACAATTTTCTGTAACTACCATAAGAGCCGGCGGAGGGTGAACGGTTTATAACCCTAATCTACGTGATTCAATTTCGAAACTTTCTCTACTGACAGCAAATGCGAAGATCGCCTCAATGTTTCGGTGTAGCTATAAGAGTAGAGAACATTCCTAATGGTGATCCGTTGATTTTGTAAGTAATATATATGGACATTCTATTCAATCATGTATTATTCAAGGTCATGTATACTATACGTTCCGTGTTATTCTAGAATAATAATTGAATCCCTTCTTTCCTTCACATTTTGGGCATTTTGGGTAATAAAAACAATGACCAATGTAATAATTCCCTTGGACTTCGGAAAAACACAATGGAAAATCAACCTTTATCCCCGACTATATGACTATAGTGCGTGCCAAAATTATGGAATATACTGCTTCATGTGAGACTCGAACTATACTGTTAGTCAATTGCACAGTCAATTAACATGTTAAACACAGCAGAACTCGCAAACGTGCAATGACAAAGTGCACCATTCCTCATTAGAATGCTAACTTCACGTGACTATTCAATTTACTTCTGGTATATTTATAATCTGTTCGGGATAATATCTTGATCTCGTTTGTATTTCTACAAAGCCTATTCACCATTGTGTTCTTTTGGTGCAAAAACATCAACAATTCTTTTGGTGCAAAAACAAACAAAAGCCTAGGAACAGGAAGTCATGTATATCAGAAATAGATCAAATTATCTTGTGAAATGTTGAGGAGAATGTACTTTTTGGTGAAAGTCTTAAATTTCTAATGCTTTCAACAAGTTTCACATGAGTACTCACAGTAAGCAGTATTTCAAGTTACGAAACAACGAATTGAATCTTTTCAATTTAAACCTATAGGCACAGTCAATCTCAGACCAATCCCAGCCATTTCGCCAACGAAATTTTAGCCGCTCCGACGAGAGAGAGAGCAGGTCACTGTGACGCAGACTGTATTAACCTGTCTGCAGCCTCATTGATCTGCGTGCTCTCTCGCCTCTGTAGCTGCTCAGTTGCTAAAAACTGACGTCAATGTTTTCGTTATAGGCTCTTGACCAGCAAAGATAAATGTGACCATTCAGTTATTAATTCATTTTGTGAGCTACCTTTTTTTGATGTTCCGTTGTTGAAAGATGTGTTCTGGTGTAACACTGTGCATAAAACTTGAATAGAAGTTTGAAAGTTAGGGTTATCTTATCATCTTTTCGAGAATAGAACCGAGTTCGACACTTTCTGCGACAACCCGGGGTGGAACATGCTTCACCTATGATAAGTCATGGGTTAGCAGGGAACTTAGCCATAATAACTACACCCACCATTTTTCAATATAACTAAGGCGCACAGTTCTATATCTATAGTTCGGTGCCGTTTAATTTCGTGGGTTTTTCCCGTAAATTATAGAGTTTATCACAATCAAACTACAATACAGCTATACTAGAAGTGAATTGAATAGTCACACAAAGTTAGCATTCTCATGAGAAATCGGGAACGGAACATTGCACGGTTCTGAGTTCTGCGCTGTTTAATACGTTTCACGTGACTGCAATTGACTAACATAACCAACGTTTTAAAAATCGAACCGAGTTCGACACTTTCCGCGGCAACCCGGGTGGAACATGCTGCACCTATGATTAGATCAATTTCATTGTTTGTTTTATGTCGCGGAACTTGATTATAATTGGCGGTTCAGAGATAGATAGACGACCATTATGACTTGTTTTATCTCTCGTTAGACACTGCGGTTCGTTCGTTTTGATACGCGTTCAGATGTTTCAGAACCTTTCAACCCAGCTTCTTCTAGTTTTTCGAGTTCAAAAAGAACACATTTGTTTCATCCACGAAAAAGGGAAGTTTGAGCATACACACAGTTAATTTGTATTGATTTGTGACTGAGGAAAAATAGAAAAATCCGGTCTTAAGTGAATTTAAAAAAAAACATGGCTATTCAGTTTTGTGCCGCTGCGTTTGTTTCAAGTATATGCGACAGAATTATGAGGTTTTTGTAGAGCCACTTACAACACAAATCGGAGTATTTACTACATACCTTAGTTAGTTGTTATGTTTCATACATACTCTGTGATAATGAAAATACTTCACTTATGAGCTTCCTATTTATAAAGAAGGAGTGAGACATTGTGACGTCCATGACATTGAGGCTATCTATTGAAGCGTTATTTGTTCTATCGTGTTCACACCTCATTCGAAATGTTTACTTATTGCTTCAGTTGGAAAATCAAAGACACAAAAACGAGGGCTCTGTTGTTTTTTTGCCTTTTCGTTTTTCATATTTTCTTACTTCTCCACCGTTATTAGGTTACCTTCAAAATTTTTGGTTGAGTTTTGTGTTTCCAGTAGTTTTTTAAATCCTCACAGTCCATTTTTCCTTCACTTTGAAAGTTTACCTTGAAATCGCCGTCCCATGTCGATACCCTCCTTATCACTAGGTAAATTTAAAATTTTCAGTATTTGACAATCGAAGAGGAATAGCTGCGTACAAATTTGCCTCTAGGAACCACTAAAAATGACAATCTCCATCTGAACATCGAAACTCTCTCACATCCATTTTCCCGTGTATCGTAAGCTTTAAACTGAAGTTTCATCTTGTACTCATTTAGAAAAAACTTCAGATTTGTGTTTTGTTAACGACTGTATATTGAATTACCTATGAGCCTCTCATATATAATAAAGGGATGAAACATTGGGACGTTCATGACATTGGAGCTCTCTATTCAAGCGTTGTTTGTTCTATCGTGTTCACACCTCATTCGAATTGTTTACTTATCGCTTCATTCAAAAATCAAATACACAAAAACTTATTCTGTTGTTCTATTTTTTCCTTTTCATTTTCCATTTTTCATATTTTCTCTCTTTTTCTTCCACCGTGATTAGGTTACCTCCAACATTTTCCGGTTAATTTTTGTGTTTCAAGTAGTTTTTAGTCTTTATTGACAGTCTATTTTTCCTTCACTTCGAAAGTATACCTTTTTTCCTCCTTACCACTAGGTTCATTTAAAATTTTCATTTTCTTGACAATCGAAAAGGAATAGCTGCAGGCAAATTTGCCCTTATAGGAACCACTAAAAATTACATTCTCTGTTTGAACATCGAAACTTGCTCACATCCTTTCCCGTGTATCATAAGTTTTAAACTGAGGTTTTCTCTAGTATGCATAAAAACATTAAATTTGTGTATTTTCTATTGATGAGCTTCATCAATAGAAAATACACAAATGAGCTTCCCATTTATAAAGAAGGAGTGAAACATTGGGACGTCCATGACATAGAAGCTCTCTATTGAAACATTGTTTGTTCTATCGTGTTACACCTCATTCGAAATGTTTACTTATCGCCTCAGTAGAAAATCAAAAGCACAAAAACGAGAGCTCTGTGTTTATATGTTCCGTTTACTTTTTCCCCTTTCTGTTTCTTTCTCTTTTCTTTCTTTTTTCTGCCTCCCACTTTTAAATGGACAAAAAATCAATATTCACTGTATTCTTCTCTTAGTCTGAATTTTTCTCTCCCTCTTCTCCTCTCTCTCTCTCATTTAATCTCCCTCTCCCCTCTCCTTCCCACTCTTTTCACATCTCTCTCCTACTCCCCAACACGGACTATTCTTTCACTTCCTATCTCTATTTTCATCTACGCGGGCCCCTTCGATACCATTTGTTCGCTTTCATTCCTTTGTTTCAAACCTAAATGCCAAACCTGTGCAGTTTCATGGGGGTTCAACACTGACATATAGTTCACACCATTCCTACTGAGACTCCTACAGTAACGTCACAAATTTTACGAAGGCTGTTGTAAAGCTGAAAATTTAGTTCATCAGAAATCCTCTCGTATATTACCTTTACATGAGAAGGAGAATAAGGTACGAAAATTCTCGACTTTTTCGATTAAAAGTAAGTGAGCAAAACGGCTTGGAAGTTTCAAAATCCTACTGTACGAGTCTCAGTAGGAATGGAAAAGACTATACACAAACTCCGAAATGACTTTAGAACTACGGTTTCAAGTTATGGTAATATGAGATTCGATTATATAGACGGCATTATTCTTACAGACTACTACAGTACCCATTCGAAATTCCAAATGACTGGTTATTACTGTCAATATCAACAGAGTCGGAAAATTTTAGGAACACCCTTTGTAACCATTCTCGAGAACATGTACTTCATTAAAGTCTTCGCAAAGTTTGGTGATTATACTGCAAAGACTATAGTCGTCGCGCGCAAAAAAAGAAAGCCCCGTGATGCGCATATACGTTTAAAACGCTATTCTGAAGTTAAGCATTGTGATCCATTCAGGTTTTAAGCTAATGACCATGTTCAGTGAATTTTTTACTAAAATGGTTTCCATTCGTAACTTTTTTTAGTTTGTCATAGAGTTGGGTCAGTCGAAGCCCTCTGAAAACATAAAAACAGAACGAAAACACCGTATTGTTTTCGAAATATGGTGTAGAATTCCTATATACTGTACCAGAAGTAAATGGTATGGTCACGTAAAGGAATCGTGCACTTTGTCATCGCAAATTTCTGAGTTCTGCTGTGTTTAACATGTTTCACGTAGCTGTGCAATAGATTAACAGTATATCTGAAATTTAGACCAAACAAGAGTGGAGTAATTTGCATTTAAAACTTGTTTGATATATTTTTCTACATGCACATATATGATATTTTGGCCTGAACCACATGACGATAAACTTTGCAGACCCAAAGTGACATGCCCGTGTTTTTCTCTCTAAATGAAAAGAACATGCGCAATTCAATTGAATCAATCAAAAAAACAATCATTTGAATGTCATCTAATACAGAATGGCATTCCTTTCCGGTCTTCTTTCAGAACTAACTCGATCTGATTGGGTTTTCAGGGTTTTTTTCGACAATTTAATTTGGGATAGGTATTATCACTATATTGATTGGAGATAACACACTTCCTGGGGAATAGGGAAAACCTTAACAATTCCATTTGAACAACTTAAATTAACACATAGAGTAAAGAGCAGAGCAAATATGAATGGCACTAATTACATGACTTTTTATATGAGAACACGTTAACACGAGTCTCAACTAAACGAATTGTGTGTCTTTATCTTCAGCCTCTTACGAAAGAAACTTGTATAGAAAAATGCTTAGGTAACTAAGAATTGTAATAGGCGAACATGTCGGTTTGCACAGGCAAACTCATTATTTCATATTAAATTCCGTATTTTCTCACTTTCTAACTTTCTCTCTCTCTCTCTCTCCCTCTCTCTCTCTCTCTCTCCCTCTCTTTCATAATGCGACAAACTACAAAGTACAATCACGCTTTGAACGGATCTGTGTCGATTACAAACAAAGTTCAGACGAGTGCGATTTAGAAAAGTTGTTGTCATCTGTTCTATTTCACAATGAAATAGAAATTTTCCTTAACAGCGTCTTCAGCTCAAACAGCAACTTTCATAATATATATAGGTAAGTTTAAAAAAAGCGATACAAACTAGGAGAGTAAGAAAGAAGAAAAGTATAGAAAGTGGTACGTGTTGCCTCTACCCCATAACCAAACCAAAATCAAAACCATGAAAAACCTAGTTCGACTTGAAAATAGTGTATCATTCTCTGTAAACTCGACTGAAAATACCCAATATCGAACTCTGAAAACGGGAGTTTCGCATAGCCACTCCAACACCTTTTCAACTAGCCCAAACACGTTTTTCCCTATTCTTCGCCTGTTTTCGACCCCCTGATGGAATGTTTCGGCAAAGTCCATCAAAGGGAAAAAACTGTCGCGGTCTTTGCTGTGTTGTTCTGCTTCGAGATATTATAGTATTGGTGAAACCTTCAGCTGTTACTATTTCGGAAGAGCAGCCAGTTACTCAAGTATTGGAATTTTCGTTTCATAGCGGTTTTTTGTTTTTGTTTGATGAAATAAGTAATTGTTCATTGGCGTAGCTGAATGTTTCTGCGGCCACCAGGGTACCAGCCCCCCTTCTTCGCCACTGTATCCAGTTACGCGTGTTCCTCTGTTTGATCTTCTATTTAATCCGCGATCCTCACTTTCTTTGTCGCGCGTATTTCCTGTATTTCTCGGCGCACTACCGCGTGTTTATATACATTCAGCAAAACATTTATGCGATATAAATCTTTTATTTCATTTTAGTTGACGAGAAGCTTTTCATCATTCCGTTTCTTTGAACAATCTTTTTTTCTTTTCTGCGCTTTCCCTTCCTCTCTTTTTTGTTTGTCTCTTACATTCTTAAAGATTTCTATAATGCCTACAATGTTTTGGCTATAGATAACTCTGCTTTTGTGCAGACACTTCATTAGTTATCGGTAAGTGTCCTGAAGACTTTTTTGAGAAAACAGCTGTAAACAGCTGTATGTTATTAGCGAGTTAGCACAATACTATCAGTCAAGCTGTATGTGCCTTTCTCTCTCTCTTTTTTCTCACTGTTTCTCTTTCTCTCTTCTCTCCTCATATTTTTCCTTTCTCTCTCTCTCTCTCTCTTTTTCGAACGTCAGCTTTCTGTTCCTCTTTCACTTCCCCACTCTATTTTTCTCTTTTCTTTTTCCATTATTTCCTCTGAGTTCTTTTTTGTCTTTCAATAATCCTTTTTCATTTCCTTCCTTGCTCCTTACCTTGCTTTTTCATAATGTTACCATTTTATCAATTTCTGTGATTTTTCAGTTTCAGCAACTTCCGTTCCTCTGGCGTATATAGGTATCCACCCTCACAACTATATTTTTTTTGAATGTAGAATAATGGTTTACAAAACAATTTTTACTTTCTTTCTTCCTGTTTTCTCCGATAGCGTGACCTCTGTTTCTTTCTCGAGTGCGTGAAACATTTCAGCAAGTGCTAGAAACCGTCTAAACTAGTTCCCGACTCACTTTCTTATATATGCTTCTCTGCCACATTTGGGGTTACTTATTTGCAACTCGTCAAAACTATACTCTCAGTATTGTTAACTTCAAACAATTCCCGAAATTTTCACACTGTAAATGTCGGTGATTTTAACGTTTGTAACATTCGCTCTCTTTTCCCAATTATTCGGATTCTTAGCACGAGTTTTTCTCAAATAATTAACACACACACACATTGTGTTTGGATGAAATCTATACTCATGGATTGATGATAATTTTGTCAATCTAGTAAAATCCTTTCAGTATGGACTATCTATGGTTCTCCAAGGTTTCTAGAAATATCTGCTCGCATGCTGTTAGTCAATTACACGGTCACGTGAAACATGTTGAACACAGCAGAAATCAGAAACGTGCAATTACAAAGTGCACCCTCTATAGAATGTTAACTACACGTGATTCAATTGACTTCTAGTATAGTGTTTTCATTTGCCTAGCCATTAGCACGCATTAGTCGTATTCAGGCAAAAACAAGAGGATAGGGAATGTAGCCAACATGTTGGGGATAACCGCTCAGACAACTCATTGCCAACTAGCAAGCCACTTTGGAAGCGACCTCGCCGAGAAAGTGTGCAGGTCAGAGAGACCCAGATTTCTGTGGCCTCAATGGCCTTAATGCCTCACGTTTGTGGTCTACTATAGTCGCTAAGAATTGCTTTCAATCGTTTTGACTGAATCAGTTAGAGTGAAACTATGCTAGACTATACACTTACAAAGCTGAGTTGTAGTTTGAACTTGATAAACGGAATATAACCTAAAGGTACAGAATAAAACTACAAACACAACTTTGCCTAAGAGAAAGTGAACCCATAACTGCCGCTGTAGGGAATAACCAAGAGTTAGTCGCTCTTTGGTTGGCATTTAGAATTCAGACCGAACCAGATCCAGAGGCCGTATGCATGAAACATCCCGGGCCGGGTTGGGATGCTATCCCGAGCTATTTCCCGGCCAATTCAGCTCGGGATAGCATCTTGACCCGGCCAGGGATGTTTCATGCATACGGCCTTCAGGAGAGTGAGATTCAAAAACATTCTAGCCAATTTTCCGCGCTACAAAAACAAGAGAGCATGCAGATCAGTTGACCGCAGACAAGATAAGACAGTCGACGTCTGGGAAGTTTAACTCGAAATGAGCATAACCTTACGCTTCTCTTCATTATACATTTCAAGTTATGATTATTTGTACACTCATCTTAGCTTTTCTCAGTACGGCGAACAAGACCACAGAGCGTTATTCTTTTACTCGAGAAACTCACGGAAAATCGCAACGCTTTAGTTCATTCGGATGCTGCACGACAACGTTATATACTGCAGCTTTCGTCAAAAAATGCTTACGTTATCAATCACTCTAAGAAATGCTACATTTTTGAACACCCTTCAGCTGGTGCCTATATTTTTTTCTCATTTCACCAATTCTATAAACTGGTGTTAAAATAGCAGTTTCGTGAATCAAATTATGAAATTAGTTCGAGTAGTTCAGGTTTCTGTTCGGGTTAGTTTTCCTCCCCCCCCCCCTCTCTCATTGGCTAGCACTATCACAATCCATCTCTCTCTCTGTTGTCTCTATTTCTCTCTCTTGCCATTTCTCCCTCTTCCTCTGTCTTTATTTTTCTCTTTTTCTCTTTTTGTACCCCCCCCCCCTCTCTCTCCCTCTCTCTATTTATCTCTCTGCCCTCTCTCTCTCCTTCTCTATTTTTGTGTCTCTCTCTCTCTCTCTCGCCTCCCTCTTTCTCCCCCCCCCCTCCCTCTCCCTCTCTCTCTCTTTCTCTCTCTCTCTTTCTCTTTCTCTAACTTCGTGAGAAAGTGACCTCTTCCCTTTATCTTTTCATCTAGTTTTTCATCCGATTCAGATGTCATCTATCTCCCATCGTTTATCCAACTATTCAATCGCTCTTCCATTCTTCCTCTTTTCTTTTCTTCAGGATTTATGTTTTTCTCTTGGAAACACTTTCATTTTTCCAAAAATTGATCGCAAAACATGCCTGATTTGTGATTGAAATTGTGAACATCTAGTTATTTAATACACCTAATAAACATGGCACTGACTACTCTATTTTACATTATGAGAACCATGAAAAGTCATTTTTACATAGAAAAAACACTTTTTAACTTCTGAGCGAATCGTACATGTTCAAGAATTTAGGGTTAATTTGAAAACGTCAATGGTCAAGTTCTTTTTTGACGTTCAGTACATATGACAGTTTTGATAATACCATGAAGTAAACACAACAGTATTTTATAGATTTATTTAATACATTTATGTACTATTGTGACACTATTGTATTACATGGTTGTCATCTCAACTTCTTAGTTCATGTGCGAGTAAACAGTAAACAGAAACAACAAATAAAGTTATTGATACTTTGAAAGGTCGTTATGCATGTAGACTCGAAGAGCATACTGTAATAGATCGTGGAACAATCCGTTTATATGAGGGCGCCGCAATAATTCATCTGTGTGTTTCTCGATCATTATATATTTGAGTTCAACATAGATTGGTAGTAAACCTTTTCTACAGTAATATCAAACTGAGATCATAGATTGGAAAAATAGAATAAAAACAAAACTGGAATTTTATGTTGAAAGTTGTGCCAAGAGCTATCGAATGTTCTTTGTTGTTCATTAACTTTTATAATAACTTTATTTCGCTAAATGGGTTTGTATGTTTCTATAATTTGTATGCTACAACTGCATACATTCCAGAACTGTATAATTTGAAAAAAGAACACGTTTAGAATTGTTTCCGATATGAATATGGAATTGATTTTATCAGTTTGTCTTCCATTTTGAGCGTGAATTTTGATGAATCATCCGGCTGTTCTTCTGTACTAACATTTCAACTGAACGACCGCCCAATATTAATTTTGCTTCTTTTTTTGTTTTCCTCGTTTTCGAAAGTTTTAAGTATAGTGCTTGAAACATCAGACTGATTCCAAATTTTGTCATGTTGCCCAGATGATTTGATTACTGTGAGATTTCAATAACGATGAGACATTCAACTGAGATTAGCAGTAGCATAACATCCTGGATCAGTTTTTTTTACTGTAGTTATCCTCATTCAAACACAATTATGAGGTTTCAAAAAAGGTTCCATTATATAAATTTTCAAGCTGAGGTTTGGACGCGCACTATCAGTCAATTCCATACACGTGAAACATGTCAAACACAGCAGAATTCAGAAACGTGCAATGACAATATGCACGATGCCTCATTAGAATGCTAACTTCACGTGACTATTCCATTTACATCTAGTTTAGAGTGCTTTTCGACTGCTAATCCGACTGTCACTACTTGTTTTTGCCCTGTAACTGTGTGTGAATAACCTTGTAATCTTGGTTGTCTTGCTCTGTTTACTCGCGAATCTCGTTCTGCGCGGAGCTCGTTCTCGACTCTCGCTTACAAACGTTGTCTCTCTGGTGCGGTACCAATCCACATTATACTAGAAGTATAGTTTGTTTCACCCAACTATAACCCTCTACAGTAATATCCTTCAACTTTCAGGTTATCATTTGGAATTTTGGTGTTTTTGGCGTTTCTCCAAATTTTGGCAATGCCTTCTGCACCTTTACTACTACAAACACGTTAAGAAACGACATATCGGTTCAGAACAAGTCTTCTGAATACTTGACGGATTGCTGCAAAAGAACATCGATTGAGAAAGAGAGCATATACTCAATTGAATAGTCACGTAAATATATCATTCTAATGAGGCATCGTGCACTTTGTCATTGCATGTTTTTGAATTCTGCTGTGTTTCACATGATTCACGTGACTGTGCAATTGACTAACAGTGTAGCTGGTGAGCAGCTCATGAGCTATACCTCCGAGTTTTACATACTGTCGTGTATGCGAGGGTTTTCTATATTTGTCTCGAAATGTTGAAGCTGACTTGCAACCTCCACCCAACACTTTAGGTTTTATTTTGCGTTTTCTGTTGATTTCGTTCTGCGTATTTTGCTTCATTCTCTTTGTTCTCGAACAGTGCTCAACTGTATTTCATATCTGGGCTGTTTGACGGCTTTTGACATAACCTTGGAAAAAAAAATCCAACGAATGTTTGTTGTAGTTCGGTGTTTTGACCGAAAAGCAACTGGGTCAAATTATGAACACAGCGGGTCAGGGTATAGTCTTTTCCATTCCTACTGAGACCTCTACAGTGGGATTTTTAAACTTCCAACCCGTTTTTCTCACTTACTTTTGATCGGAGAAGTTAAGTAGTTTCGTACCTCATTCTCCTTCTCAGGTAGAGTAAATATACGAGAGATTTTTCCATGAACTACACTTTAAACTTCACAACACAACAGCCTCTCAGTAGGAATGGTGTGAACTATAACACACATAGATTAAGCTTACTGAATGAATAGCGAACCCTGTAGAACATTTCAGATGCTGGAGCGGTAGACCAACTCACGAATCTCAATTTGACGTCATATGACATAACCCAACTTTCCCCAAATTTTAACCATGTTTATTACCAAACCTATTCTTTGAATTTTCTGGTTCCTAGTTAACCAATAGAACAAGATACTGTATATTCCCCATAGTAAACTCAAATTATGTAACAAATTTAATACCCTCCCCTTTCGTAACAATCCTATATTTTTTTACCGAACCTACTCTTTGATTTTTTTAGTTCCCAGTTTGCCCAAATACGAGATAATGTACATTTCAAAAGTAAAAAATCTGAAATATGTAACAAACTAAATTATGTCACAAAACTAAGCCCCTCCTCCTCGTACCACTCTTATACTCCTTTCACGAACCTTCTCTCTGATTTCCCACAGTTTGGCCGCAATTTGACGCCTCTCGTGTCGAAATTAGCCGCGCCTCAATAGAGAATAGAATAGAGTTCGCAGTCCTCTTGACTTTTTCCACAATAGCCCACAACTGCAATGACCACCCGGACGGGTTATAGAAGTCGACACAACAAATACAGGGGATACGGTATGCCTGTATTCTGCTGTGTACATGCAACCGATTCTCGATTTTAACTGAAGACGCAACGTGTAGAGAGTAGATAGAATTAGAAAGAGTAAGTGATACAGAGAGAGAGAGAGAGAGAGATGCTAACGTTTTTTCTCTCTATGCACTTTGAACGGACGAGGGCCTATTTTCAAACTTCAGTTCAAGTCCGGGCT